>PVJL010002943.1:76550-174948 GCA_004026885.1 Lyroderma lyra
AAAAAAAAAAAAAAAAAAAAAAAAAAAAAAAAAAAAAAAAAAAAAAAAAAAAAAAAAAAAAAAAAAAAAAAAAAAAAAAAAAAAAAAAAAAAAAAAAAAAAAAAAAAAAAAAAAAAAAAAAAAAAAAAAAAAAAAAAAAAAAAAAAAAAAAAAAAAAAAAAAAAAAAAAAAAAAAAAAAAAAAAAAAAAAAAAGGCACTAAAGAATGAAGCTTTAAAAAAAAAAACTGAGACAATTTGATATGAGCAGAAAACCCGTCTTAGAAGAAGTACACTAAAAGGCATTCTTTAGGCATAATGAAAATGATTCCAGATTGAAGTCTGAGATGGAAAAAGAAATAAAGCACAATAAATGGAAAAATTACACTGGTAAATCTATATGAATACTTACCACATAGGCTGCAAATGAGAATAATGGTTATGAAGCATTTAACACATATATAGAGTAAGTTAACAACAATAGCAGATAGGTTATTAGTCCTTGCACTATCTGAGAAAAGATGGAATTACCAACATTACATTAGACTTTGAATAATTATGGAGGATGCTATAATCTCCAGAGTAATCTATTAAAACAACTGAAAAATAATACATTTCTATCATAGTAAAATATGAAATTTTAAAAATAATCTCAAAAAAAAAAAAAAAAGAAAAAAACAGGTAGGACAAATAGAAAGCACTGAGAGTTAGATTTAAATCCAAAATTATTAGGAATTACATTATGAATTAAATCCTCTAATTAAGGGTCAAAAATTGTCAGACAAAAAAATCCACATGCTATTTGAAATACTTGAAAGAATACAGAAAAGTTGAGAATAAAAGGATGGAGAAAGATACACACTCGGCCAGCAGTGTACAAAAATGCCCTTGCTCAAGGCCTCACCAGAATATGTGGACAGTATGCATTTTTGCAAATCTGATAAGCAGTAAATATCTCAGTCTTAATTTGTATTTCCATTTTTATGAGTACAGTTGAGTATCTTTCCCAATGATAAAGAATTACTTAAGAATTATTTTTCTCTAAACTGTTCATCTCTCTAGTGACATTTCTGGCCATTTCTAATAAGCTTTTTATGTAATATGAAATGCATATTAAAATCACAGTGAGATACCACTACACACCCACCAAAGTAGTTAAAATTTAAAATTAAAATT
This sequence comes from Lyroderma lyra, assembly GCA_004026885.1. NCBI lineage: Eukaryota > Metazoa > Chordata > Mammalia > Chiroptera > Megadermatidae > Lyroderma > Lyroderma lyra. The sequence continues at coordinate 77,704 of PVJL010002943.1, forward strand.
AAAATTGAAATGCCAAATGTTAGGGAGGATTTGGAATAACAGGAACTCTCATATACTACCACTTGGAATGCAAATTAATACAACCACTTTGGCAAACAGTTTGGCATTATCTATTAAATTGAACATTCGAATACCCTGACTCAGCTGTTCTATTTCTAGATATATATCCCACACAAATGTGTGTATATGGTTCACAGAAGAATTATTCCTAATAACCAGAAACTGGAAATAATTCAAATGTCTATTGACCAAAGCGAAGAAAATACTGTCTCATGTCATCTGTGTATGATAAAAAATGGGTAAAACTAACATTTAGTGTTAGAATTCAAGACAGAGTTAGGAAAGAGGAGGTAGTGTTTGGGAGGGTTATGAAGAAATCTTCTGGGGGTAATTTCTATTTCTTCACCTGGGTGCTCATTTTCTAATAATCCGCAGAGTAGTATGTGTTGTACTTTGGGATATGAGGTAGGAGGGTGAGGTGGAGTGGAGGAAAGTATGGAATCAGCAGAAGCCTTAATTTCTTCAGCCTGAGATTATCTGCAGGACCCTGGTAACTTGGACCACCTGCTTTGAAGGTTACACACAGGGAGGAGACTGGCTATAAAGCCTGTGGGCCCATATGTTAAGAAGGAGTCTTACAGAACAATCCTGTAAAAAGATAAGAATCCAAGAAGTTTTCTCCTCAGAGCAAGGGTGGAAAAGAAGTAAACCCACCATACGTAGAAGGGGGCAGAGAAACCACACACTTAAGAACTTTTGTTGTGCAGAACCAGTAGAATGGACTAAGGCTGCACTATGCCATGTAGGAGCCACAAGCCACATCCACCCTGAAGATACCTGAAATGTGGCTAGCCTGAATGGACATGTGCTGTGGAGGGTAAAATGCACACCGGCTTTTAAAGGCTCAGTATGAAAAATACAAAATAAAATAGCCTTTAAATAACTTTTTAAATTTTAAGTAATTTTTAACTTCATTTAAATTTTATATCATTTTGCAAATACTGGGTTAAATAAAATGTATTAAAATTTTTTTAAAAGAAGCGGGAAGAGAAAGGAAGCTAATACTGGAAAAGATGGAAATAAAATCTCCTTTGAGAAACTGTAATCATGAACAAGCCCTCCAGTCTATTGAAGGCCTGTATTTACTTAAGTTATGCTAAAAACCTAATCAGATATTTTCAAGTTAATGCTATTTTGCTAGTTAATGCTAATAGTCAGTAGTAAATCCTTACTGGAAAACTGTAATTTCAAGGTAAGCTTCAAAAAAAATTCCCAAAGAAATCCTTAAAGAATATGCATTCACAATCAAACAAACATCAGTAAAAAACAGAAACAAGGTGCCAAGAGGGAGACCCAGCTTTAACAACAGACAGATCAGCTGCCAGTCTGTAGAAGTTTGATCAGAAACAGAATTTAAAACACTTTATGTTTAATGTGTTTCAGAAAAAGTCTAAAAAATTCTAAATATTGCTTAAGAAATGTTTTTAAGATTTTAAAAATAAATTGAACTTCTAAAAATGAAAATATAATGACTGAAACCAAAAATTCAATTGGGTAGTGTAGATAAGAGTGCCATAGACCTTTAATAAATTATCTAGATTTCAGGCCAGACACAAAGAGGTACAAAATATGGAGTTAAAATTAAAAGACCTGAATGAGAGAACGAGAACATATACTGAAATTTCACAAGATAAAGAATGATGAAGAGGTAATATTTGAAGAAACAATGACTAAGTATTTTCCTAAATTACTAAAAATCATCAAACTTCAGATCCAGAAAGCCCAATGGAAGAAGGAAAACTTAAAAAATTACTCCTGCACATTCCTAATGAAACTGTAGAACATGAAACAGACAAAAATCCTTGAAAAGAAGCCAGGAATAACAGATCACCTGTAAAACAGCAGCAAATTAGACTGACTTTTCAACAGAAAGAACATAAGAAACATATGAAAAGAAAGATATCTTTAATGTGCTGAAATCATGTTACAGAAACAAGGGTGAAATAAAGATATGTCAATCAAAAATCTAAAGTTCAATTCTAACAGACCCCCTACTAAATCATATTCTAGTATTTTGGATATATTTCAGGAAGAAAAAATGATCCGAAAGAGATCTGCTAGCAAAGACACTGGTAAATGTAGTTAAATCTAAATAAAACTGAACAAAATATTCATTTCTACTTAAGAGATTTAAATAGAGAACTAAAGTAACATATAACCATTTCAGTTAGTAGGGCTGGTAATCACAGCTAAAATATTTTAAGGTCCTGAATACCACTGAGGAAGAGAAATTGCTTAATTTAGACTTTATTATGTATGCATATTAAAATAGCTAAGGTAACCTCAAAAAAAAACACACACACAGAGTTTGTTTCACACTAAAAGAGCAAAATGTGAACTGATAAACAATTTCTGAGAGGTTTTTCTCAAAACTCAAAGGAAACAAAGTATTTGCGGGGGGGGGGGGAAGAATGTATAAAAAAGTTAAAGTTCTCTTTAAACTTGACATTAAAAGAAAAATAATAATTTTAATCATACTTTAAAAAATATCTCTACTACTCTCAAACTTACATTATAAACTCTAAGGTAAAGCAATTTTATTTCATCACCAACAATTATGATTAAAGCTTTAGTGAGAGACTATAAATACGACAATGACTTTCTTGCTGCATAATGGTTGTGGAAAACATCCAATTATTTCTCGGGTTGCTAATGGTTGTCTAATTAGTATGCTACTTAATTTTCTAACATAAAACAGGAAATACTTGCCTTTTTATCTTCAGGATTTAATTGATTCATTAACATATTGACATTGTCAGTATTCCAAACCCAGGAATTACTTGTGAAATATTCAAGAAACATCATTGCTTTGTGAAGACGAGTTATTGCCTTCATCATCCTGTTATAAGAAAATGACAGATTCATATTTTGCATAGATTAGGAAAAATCTCACCACCACCCAGGGTATCAATTTCTATACTGAGATATTAACAGTAAAATTATAATACATAATTTAATAATTGTACCAAATCAGCAGGTAATAAGAATACTTCTGCATCTTGGAAGAGTATATCATAAATCCAAAATGAAAAATAATTTTTTAAGCAGCAGCAAATAAATTTAATACTATCTAAACAGAATTCTGTTGATATATAAAATTAATTTTAAAAGGAAACACAATATTTTCAGGTAAAATTTTCTATATATGGTACGAAGCAATAAATGGATTCAATTAGAATTCCCTTGCTTTTGGTTCCATAAACTACATTTTAGCTCAGCTGCATTTACTAAGATTTCCTACAAATTCATAACATACTGTTACATTATACAGAAATATTCATCATTTCTCTATATATACACATATTTAAAAATAACCTTCTCTTTAATACTGACAGGTACCATTCTGATCATGTGGATGTGCCATGAAATCAATGACTCATGCTGAAAATTATCTGAAATAGATATTCATCATCTCCCCAAGTCCCCAGTATCCATCCTTATAGAAATAAGGAAGTTTAATACTTCATTTCTTTTTAAAAGAAAGGGTAAGGGGCTCAATCTTTAAATTTGTCATTTTATGTATCATGGCTCACTGTTAAGTCACTGATATCATAACACTAACCCAAGAAGTAACATCTATAAAATAATAATTACCTACGGTAAGTAGGAAAAAGGAAGAAAGAACTTTTTGATAGAAAACACACACCAAAAATTTCTACCCTCTGATAAACGAAAAAGTAATTTGTGGAGAAATACTTAAAAAGAACCCAATTTCCATTCCCACAATAATGATTAGCATTAGATGTTGTTTAAAGAGTCCCCACATCAGGAGATTTAGTAATGGAGAAAAATTAGAACATTGGAAATGTGGGGGATAAAAATCAAAGCAATAACATAGTTACCTAAGTAATTCTGATGACAAGAAAGAAACCCTAAATCTAGAATACTGAGAGAAAATGAGGTAACACTAACTGAAGAAAATCTGTAGTTCATGCAAGGAAACAATTACAAACTAAAACGTCCATTAAACATAAAAAGAATTATTGGGCATCAAAGGCTATATTTGGACAAAAATATTTCACACAGCTAGAAAGCACTAGGTGGAAAAAAGACATGCTGCTTTTAGAAAAGAGATTAAACTTTTTGTTTCCTAAACAACAAAATAAAAACAAATTTATAATTAAATCATTATCAACTATTACCACCAGTAAACTTGAATCTCTCTCTCTCTCTCTCTCTCTCTCTCTCTCTCTCTCTCTCTCACACACACACACACTCATACAGTCAACACATGGTTTTCCAACACATATCTTATTAAAAAGCTTTTCTTCCTAACTCCTTTTTCACAAAGAATTCTCACCTATTCTTATCTTCAGATTCATTTAAGTAACAGAATAACCCTAAAACCAATCACTGATTCAGTCACTCAAAAATAATTACAATAAAAATTGGAGTGAGAAAAGGAAATTTGAAAGGCCATATACGTATAAAGTTAATGGGATATTTATCAAACCTATGGGAGATAAAAAGCAACTTAAAACTTTGCACCATTACTCTGATTAAACATGACATAAGAGCAGCAAATGCCTGGGAATACACTGTCATGTATGGTCTGAGTATTAATTTATCCTTTATTACGGCAACACAAAAATAATAACAATCCTTTACAGTAGGGCTAGATCCTAATGGTGATCTAGTCCAGGGTTTCTCAACCTCAGCACTATAGACACTTTGGGCCAGATAGTTCTTTGTGGTGGGGGACTGTCCTCTGCATTGTAAGATGCTTGGCAGCTTCCCCAACCTCTACCAACTAGATGCCAGTAGCACCCTTCCCCCAGTTGTAGTAACTAAAAATGTCTCCGAATATTGTCAAATGTCCCGACATGGCAAAATTGTCCTCTGTAGAGAACCACGCAGATTAAACAATATCAGTTTCAAAGAAGTTAAGCTAGACAGAGTTAAACTAAATAACTAAAAACATGACCATGTAACCGTTTTTTTTAAAAGCCACTTTTTAACAGATGAAAATATCTATATTTCAAGACCTATAGTGAATAATTTATACTGCTTCATGTAATAATATCATGCATCCTAGTCCCTCCTATTATTAACCAGGAATCCATATGATGCATATATGAGGTGTACTTTGTATTATTATGTCAAGATATAAAGCAAGTTAGGCTTTTATCTGACACTCAGAATAATGTAACTCAGTAAAACGGATAACATAACTGATACTAGTTTAATGCAGGAGTAGGGATTATATTAAGGCCTCAATATATGGTACAAAGCCCAGTAACTGGCTCAGTAAACATCTGAACAAATTAAAAAATATAAACTATAAGATTTTGTATTTAACATTTATAAAAGTGCCCAAATAAAAAATCTTTGTCTCTTAATTGCTTTTGGACTGTAAGTTCCCAGAGGTCAAAGATCATTCCTGATTTAATACTTAGAAAGCCCAACATAAGACAAACCTCACATGTGAAAATTCTTTACTTGATATTTCCCATTTGGACAACATTTTAATTTCCAAAGGTGGCTGCAATACTATCTTCATCTTACATACTTACCTAAGAGAAATATATTGTTGGGAGTTGGAAGAACAAAACTGTCATCTGTGGTAACATGAAAAACAGAACCTGTATCTAATAAACGTGATGATCTAGCCAAAAAGATTTCCTTAAAAAGGACAAAGATGATCTTTAAAAAATTCACTATTTGCTTGAGTGGAATGTAGAGGAAATGTAAAATGCCAGCCCAGGAATTCTTTTAAAAATGGCTTGTGAGCACAGGTCAAATCCAGAATGCAGATGTACGATTTTTTTGTTAAGATCTCAGAAAGATCTAAGGTAGAAATAAAATGGAGTCACTATGAGTCAAGCTGCTAAATTACTACAATCAACTAGCATGAGGCATGAGAAAACAATTCTACTCTTGTTTTAACTAGCCTGAGGACTTAAAACTTCTGAACTTCCCAACCTTGTGTGAAAACCTGAACATACATCAATTTGTTTTGTGTCAATACCTAGATATACACCAGACTTCTAGGTAATTCTGATTACTGTCTAAAGGACTCATATACAGACCACCTGACATCCATCCTCTGACATCTATTATCCAGACCACAAGATGGGACCAGATCTCCTGTACCCTTCCTCCAAATCACCTGGCATTCATCATCCAGACTGACTGACCTCTAGTAACTGTCCTAGACCAATCCTAGGGCTAAAAATGCAGAACTGAGTTTTCTCAAGCATGTACTTTCTACTGTAAGAATCCAATTTTTCTTTCTTCTTCAGAAGGCTCTGTATTGCCCAGTTGTATTTCCAATTTGCAAATCCTAATAAATCTTTATCATTTATTTCTAGCCCAAGCCTCCAGATTCTTTTTGAGTTCATTTGACATGACTCATAGAAACTTTCAAACAAAAGGCTTGCTCCAGAACTTAGAGAAATGTCTCATTGAAACCCTACTGTTTAAGAGGCAAGGATCTAAGATCTAAAGATGTTGTCCCATCGCAACCACATAAGAAGCCCAAGACAGAAAAGGGCATGTCTCACAGAGATCTGTGGGTATGGCTTTGGTCTAATAAAGTAGATTGTTTTAAAATTGATACACAGGAAATCCATACACTTTTAAAAGGAATCTTATCAGTTTACACTTAAAGGAACAGAGACAATACAAAAACAAAAGAGGCCTCTGGATCAAGTGCTAGCAAATCAGAGTCTAAAGGCCAAATTTACCGTTTTTGTAAATAAAGTTTTATTAGAACAGTCATGTTTATTGATTTACATATTGTCTATGGATACACAGTCGAGTAGTTGCATGGTGCAAGCTACAGTTAGCAGCAGAGTTGAGCAGCTGCAACAGAAATTATATAGCCCTTAATAGTAGCTGGTTCCTCCCACATGCCACAGACTCCCAACATTTAATGGGCAGGAAGTAGGTAAAGAAAGCTATTCAGTTGCAACCAGAAGGCAATCACTTTAAAAAATCTAGGGGAACTTCCAGAGAATTGGAATGAGCCCTAAGTAAGACACCATCAACATATACCCAGCTGGCATTTAGAACTATTATGGACTAGTGAATGCTGTGTGCCTCCCATTTTCTCTCCTTTTTGAACAAGATTGTCTAAAATCATTTTCCTATGCTTGTCTCAATATATTGGATGTATGGGCAGCACGTAACTTGTTACTTTAGTTCACAGGTTTTCAGACCAAAACTTGAGGAACTATACCCACAAAACCATTCCTAAAGAGCCTTATCTGCGATTACACCAGATTTAGTTGACCAAACACTGGCTTCAAGCTGATGCCAGAAAGGTCTTAGGGAGGAAGAAACAAATGTATTTGCATGTAAGAGAAACATGAATTATTGTGGCTAGAAGGCTGACGAGCAGAATGCACTTTCCCAAGATGGCCGCAACAATACTTTCCATCTCATCTGTTCATATACTTGACCTTGACTGTTCTCTACATTCCCTTTCTGTGAATCTTGGAAGACTTGTGACAAACTTGTGACTAAAAGAATGAGGTAGAAGTAGTGCTGCATGATTTTACTAGGTAGGTCACAAAGTGCAAGTAGCTTCTACCTTGCCTGCTGAAATATTTCTCCTTAAGCCTTCAGTTGTCATGTAAGCAGTCAAATTCTCCTGAGACTACCACCAGTCCTTGCAAAGAGACCATATGAAGAGATCTTGACACTATATGAAGTGACAGTGATAACTCACTGTTCCATGGCATGTGTCCTTTTCAGCTCCACCAGACCACAACCACAACAAAGATTCCTAAGCCAAAACTGCCCAGCTGATTCCTCCCCAAATTCCTACTCCTGAGAGAAACAATAAATCAAAAGAAATAAAAGGACAGCTGTTTTAAGCCACTAAATTTGAGATTACACGTTACATAGCAACACCTAATATAAATGATTTAATGAACTTTGTTGATTCACTCATTTTTGAAGTTTACTAAGCCCCCTTTTCTCCATACAGCATTGTGATATTTTTAACCCACTTTATTTTTCTGATCTAATTTTGACTTTTCTGTTCTAACCTGCAACAACTTTATTATATCCACAAAGCATGCCTGCCATCACTATTAAATTTACATCTGCTTTTAGCCACACAAGAATGCTGCCAATGACAAATACTGCATTTTTCAGATCTTTCTAGAAAACCTGAAAAAACTTTTGATATATTTTGGATCTTTTATTCCATTAAGTAGCTCTTTATTCTACAGCTGCTCAACACCTCTCACATATTTCAATATTTAACATATAGATTTAGAAATATAATGGACAACTGAACCCACAGAAAATCCCCATAAGTAATTCAGATCCTGATACACTGTAACTGGTATTTACCTCACTTTTATTTTTGAGCAGTTGATGAAAGTTTCGGAATTGGCATCTTCTTTATACATAAATAGTAAAACCCTGAACTTCCTAATCAAAGGCTCCGCTACACGCCAATGCAGTTAAAAAAATAAATATTTTTATAGTATATATTTCATTATAATTGTGGTAAAGACAGAAAGACTTTATTTAAACTTGTCGGGTTTCAATAAAGAAAAGAAAGAAGAGAGAAAGGCTATAAAGACTAAGAAAAGAGAAAGTTTTCCATTTGTTATTAACTTTTTTAAAAAATATGATATTCCTCTCAACCTGGAAAATTAGTCAAAAATTGTAATTACCATATTATAAGCTGAATGGGCAGCTGAGATAATTCGAGCAATTAATTTTCTAAAAGCATCCTATGTTTTTTCATATAAAACTGCATAATCTACTTAAAGCAAAACATTTTAGCATTAATCCCCTATAAAACTACCCCTACATTTTCAAGGGAAAGAAAAGGGCTCTAGTTCAGCTTATAATAACAATGACAACCCTGATGTTAAACATTTCCTGTATTATGGGATTTTGGAGGATTGCTGGCCCAATAAGATGAGATCAATAGTTAGTCTTCCAAATATCCCCTATTTATAAGAAATGTATTAGCATCCTGATTGTGATTGTGATTAATTAGGTTAGTAATTCTAAAGATAAAGCTCATGCTAGCGACTTTTCGCCTCTCCAGCAAGCTTCTACCACCTTACCAATACATAGTGTATTTACTGCTATTCTTCTTACCACGGTTCCTGACCTGTCAACCTGAGTGCAAGATCGAGCAATAATGCAGGTACTGTATGTCTGACACCCTTCCAATAATGAAGCAATAAGTTGTTGGAATACAACTTAATATTGGGGCGCCTTATTACTTGATTTAAAGGATTCATCTTGAAGGAATGATTTAGATAATATCCTGTAGGAAAAATAAGCGTCAAAGCATTTTGAATGTTATTTGTTATTCAAAAAAAAAGACCTAAAGTTAGATCTAAAATTCAGCACATGACAATAATTCATCATCCACACTTTAGAACAAATTAGAGTGAAGTATAACACTACCTTTGCTTTTCTGACAAAGTCTTAAATTCAAGAGTCTTCTCATTCACAAAAGGCCATTAAGCCTTATCATAAGCATAAACAAATACAGAGTTAACAGGCATTTTAGTGTAAGCACAGGTTGTTTAACAGTCAGAGGAACAGATAAGACAGAGCTAGTCACCATTACCTTGGGCTTCTTCCAGTCATCCTGAGGTAGATATCATACAGGAATGCTGGGGCCTTATGGCTTACAGCAATCCAGTAATGATATAAAAGGTGATTGGAGGTTAGATTTACATTGGGCCGTCTGAAGGCCTGTTCGAGAGGATTCCTCTTGAAAGTGGAAATTACATGGTATTCTGAGGAAGAAAAGTTGTGTAACAGCTTTGATAATAACCATGTAATGAAGTTTTGAAAAAAAAAAGTCATGTTTTTACAAAGCAAAATAGTTCACCAAAGATGTCAGAGTGCGCTTATTTAAAAAACAAACTTTTCTACTCTCCATAGTAGCTAAGAGAATATGGGTACTGGACTGCGGAACTCAAGGGGTTTTAGAACTGCCACTATTTACGAATTTTATTTAAATTAATGAATTTTTGCTAAAATTCACTCTTAAAACTCCTTTTAATGTTTTCCCTATGCCAGTTTACAATGTCACTTTCTATATTTCACCTCTCACAGTAGCTTCTTTCTTTCTGTTCCTCTTTCCAGATTATTACTGTACTTACTTAAAAAAGGAAAATCATCATCCTTTGCTTATGAATAATTAAGTTGTTTAAATTAACATACACCAACAGCTTAAAACAACCCCAAATTAACTTCTACTATAATTTATTTAGGTTATACAATGTCAACACAAACAAATCTATCATCATCTATGTTAATACTTTAATGGAAATGTATATCGAGACACTTACTAAAAAGTAATGCTCAATTTGATATTTACTGAACTTTACAACACAAAGAAAGATTACAAAAAACCTCTCATTGAAAATGTTTAAAAAATTTTTTAAACAATACTATTTAAATTATTATTATAAAATTAAAATCACCCTAATTTTTTTCTTATATGGTCTAATGGTCAATCTTTAAATTGAAATAAAAAAGCCATTAAAAAAAGCCCTAGAGGAATGACATGAACGACTTACTTTAAACTCAAAATGGTTCAACAAGGGTAATAAAAATTGTTAAGGGTAAAATAAGACCTATTAATAAATCAATGCCATATATATATATTTTTTACTTTAAATTTGAAACCACAAACCAACTTAAAAATGATTCAATTTTTATGGCTTTAAGTCATATCATTCCCATTTTAGAACACATAATAAAGCATACACACTGCCTTCTATAAATTTGTAAATTTTCACGGATTAGTAAATGTAATAGAAAACAGTCTAACAAAATGTATCTTATTTGCTAACTCCTTCATTTATTACTCTTTGGACCACTAGCTATCTCCTGTGATACTCCTGCAGTTGGAAGTATTGCCTATGGATAGGCAACATCAGCACTGAGAGTGCCCATGAGAGAAAGAAGCACCATTTCCATGCCACAGGTATCTATGAAGCCTGCTGCAAATGACAGCAGAAAAATAATAAGGATCAGACAAAGGTAGGACGGGGAGGGGATACATAGCAGAATATTTTTAAAATTGTAAAAACATTATTAGGGACCACAAGGCAATATTGGTAGATAGTAAGATGGCAATTAAAGTAAGAATAAATTGGTAATTCAGTGGCCTTAATATCTCACGGATTATTCTGACATAAAAACTCAGAGAACATTTTAAATTAAGCGTTATTCTAACATTCAAAAACACAGGTAAAATCATACCAACTTCACCCCAGTGGAAAGGATTTGTGCTGCCTGTTGTGCAATTATATACCATGATGTTCCTTGGTCTGCAAAAACAAAGATCAAAGCAAAGAAATATAAAGAGGCCAAACTTGTTTAATTTAAATCTTATACAATACTCAAGTCAGAAAAAATGAGAATGAGTACCTTTTCTACATTATTTTAAAAATTATCTTTAAAAGACTAATTTTTGTGTCTACTAATGACTATTATTACTACCCTTCTCCCTCTCCTACCAAAAATATTAAGAAGTACAGATTTATTCTTTTTACATTGTTCTTCCTTGTATTAGGATTTTTTTTTTTTTTTTTTTGGTGGGTAGTTTCCTGGCTGGGAATCGAACCCAGGCAGCAGCATTGACAGCGCCAAAGCCTAGCCACTATGCCACGAGGGAACTCCCAGGAACGTTTTTAAATTTAAGAAAAATAAAATAAATCATCTCAGTTTTTCCAATCTCCTTCCCATCTTCAGTGGCTCTAGCTAGAAATATTATAGACCAAATTCCCTTTCACCAGAAATATATTTGTATAATCACATCCTTCCTTTTTTAGGACATAAAAATACTGACTTCAAAAATAAGGGTTATTCATTAATTAGAAAAAAAAAGTTATTGAGCTTAAAGTTTAGATTTTACCTAAATGCTACTAATCCGTTTTAAAAGGAGGCCCATGAGTTGATTAAAGCTGTTCTAGTATGACCTATTTCATATATGTAAGCCATTCCCTGTGAATTTTGGCTCTTTATGCTGAGTTTACACCAAGTTTTAATTTGGATTAAAAAAATCATCAAAGTGGGAATTCATTTTTAATTCCTAATGAACTTGTCTATCTTGTAGACAGTACATGAGAATTAATGTTAACTCTTAATTATTGCTGATGGAACGATTTGCCATTATTGCCTGCCAAACTCTTGGGAGTTGGAAGTGATAATGCCTACACATATTGTATATAGGGAATATCAAGACTGAGGAATTAACATTAGCCAGTAGTTCTGTTTTCCCTTCTCAGTTACTATATACTTAACATGCGACACTGTCACCTCATATACCTATTAATTCCGGAATACCAGGCTGCCGCAAGGCTCGTGTTGACTACTACATCTACAGGAACAAGATCTGCAAGGGCATTGTTGGAGGCACGCATTGTTCGAAGAAGTCCTTTCCCTGCCTTTGTTAAAATTAAAAACAACAGCTTAAGATATATAAGCCAGAGTGCATATGTACATATATACAGAAAACTGAAAAAGTATTCGAATATTAAATAAATCAAAAGGTTTACTTACCGCAATAAAGAGACCACTTGGTCCATTAAAGTTATCAATCCATCCCTAACATTGAAGAAAAAAAAAAGGTAGGAAGCTTATATTATGAAACTAGAGATTATTTGAAATCTACAGCTCCACACAAATTCTTGGTAGTTTTCTTCTAAAAACTAAAAATTAGACTAGATTTAGCCTGGAATATTTCTCCCCATCCTACATAAGAAATAGTCTTCCTCTGGGATTGCAAATGGCTAAATAAAATCATTTTCAAGGGGTTACCCATTCTTCCATCAAATCTTTTCAATGAGTTTTTTATAAAAAGTTTATACCTGTCAAATATTTTTGCTAAATTAAGCCTGTTCAAGTTTGATTTTATGCTATTTACTGATGCAGCATCTTGAGATTAGAGGGAAATGATAAACTATCCTCAAAATTACTGAATAAAACAGGAAAATAGAATAATTGTCAAAGTAACAAGAAATGCTACCATTTGAGACCTATGTTTTTCCTAAAGCAATATATCTGTTAGTTTATACTACGTTTTCTTTCATTGCAAAGATTCACAAATATCATAATGACCGCTTTTCAAGAACAAATTATCATAAAAATCTCTACCTTTCTTAGTTTATAATCTCTATAGGGAAGAGATTCTATCTCTTGGAAGGCCTGCTTCTTTTTGGTACTAAAACACGAATGAAATAAAGATCCTGAATATTCTCATCCTTTCCCTTTACCTCTGCAAGGGAAGCTAATCAAGAGATAATTTTAAAAGCCAACAAATGTTGGTTAGCCAAAAGTCCAAGCTCATCAATCACAAAGAAAACACATAGTGAATGGTTTCCTTTGACTCAAGACAATGTCACAGTCTTTGATTTAATTTTCAATAAAGATTTTTAAATGTTGATCTACATTTCTATATACACAGCATTATGTGAGAAATAAAAGTACCAATAAAAACACCAATTTCTATGAATGGAAACAGCTTTGCCACAACAGGCCATATTCAGTGAATAAAACTTGCTCTCAAATCAAACGACTGACAACTCTTTATGCAAAGTTATGACTTAAAATTCTTAATTTCAATTATTTATAGAGGTTTCAAACAACTTACCGGAAAAGGTTCTTTCCAACTGGCACCAACAATTGATGGCCGTACGATTGCCACATTTAGCTTTGCTCCTTCTTGTTGTACAACATATTCTGCCAATGCTTTTGTGTATATGTACGTATTGGGTCTGTCTCCTATCAATTTGGGAGTGATATCATTTACTAGGCCATCATCCATCCATCTGGTAAACGAAGAAATGGCATGCAAAATAGTGTCAGATGTTTTACTATAAAATGAAAGAACACTTACTTTTCATATTCAAACCTGTTGTTCTGATTTGACAACTTTTACTAAAAATATTGAAGTTAGTCTTACTTTCATTATACATTAACTATAAATCTACATCTCTTATACCTAATTTCTATATCCAAAAAGGTCTGAAAAACTAGAGTTCATTCATAAATCATGACAGGTAGCAAAATATTACCTGGAATTTATGATTTTTTTAACACGATTTAGTTTGAAATTCATATACTTTATGTGTTTGACCAGAGGTGCTACCTCAAATCTAACTGAAGTTATCTCATATAGTATATAGATTACAGTCCTTCCTAAAGTCCAAATAAATTAAAAAATTTATCTGTCCCCAAGGGTTTCAGATTAGGAATTATAGATCTATATATTAACCACATAACAGTGTAACATGTTAATTAATATACACTTGCAATGAACATATTAATACACTTACAATTAATATAAAAGGTCTAGTAATTTCAATATTTAAGGTGAAGCAATGAAAACTATGCCCTCATTAGGAAGACTAACAAAAACTAGAGTAAACAATAAGAATGAATTGAACCATGCTCTAAAAATTCAATTAGCAACCTACTATTAAGTAATAAAATTCCTCCAATTTTCTCAGTGTCTCCGAAGAAAAGATATTCTGATAATCCATAAAAAGAGGGTTATATACTAGGTTATATCTACAGTCTTTCCCAGTCAAAATATCTGATTTCAATGCTATGTGCTTGTTTTCAGATACTTTCCCATTATTTTCTACAATCCTATACTCAGTATACTGTCACACTCTAATGACAGTCATATTGAGGAGGAAGCATAACATGAAGATTATCAAGATAAATTTTCTTCTGTACTTTTTGTGTGTGGAAGGAAAAGAATAGTTAACAAAATTGAAGGGCAGTTGCTACTTAGGGAAAATTCCATAGTGAAGACTAATTTTGAACAATGGAAGAGAGCGATGGTACATTAAAAGAACAACAAAAAACTGGCTAACTCAAAAAGAGATTTAGCCAGTAAGCCTTATCACTGGAGTGAGTTTACAGAGCCAATCTATGAGTTATCCTAAAATTATCTGTTAGCTAGATTTCTTTGTAAGCAAGGTAAGGAGATATGTACAAAAAGACACATGCTCCCTTTAAGCAACTTAAATGTTTGGCAATACCAACTACAATAAGAGAAAAAGTAAAAAGCTTCATTAACTTTCACACTCAACTTTTCTCAGAGTTATTAAAAATTTCTGCATATCAACCTGTAAGAAAAATGAGGTAGATATTTGGGACCATCTAAGAAATGCAGTCGGAAAATACAAACGAGGTAATTATCCTAACACTGTCTCAGGAAGCTCCCATACTTAGTAATTTCATTATATGTCTGCTTCCTCTTACTGATTAGCAGGAAAGCCTTAAAGAAAAGAACTTATTTCCTTATCTTAGGAGAAAAGTTGGAGAAGGAGCTTCTTAAAAACACTCTGCAGCACCCTTGGGAAGAAAAGAATTGGACGGGGAAAGCAGGAGATGTTAACTAAGGAGCTGAAAGTGGATAGGAACTCTGCAAAGAAAGGAGACCTGAGGGAGAACAGGTAAGAATAAAGAAGTAAAAAGTCCACAGGGACAATATATGGGAATTAACAAATATGTGAAGATATGATGGATACTGGAAGGTTTCTCTAATTAGAAGCTATGAAAGAAAGATTTTTGTTTTTGCTGTGATCCTGTGTTGTTTCACTTGATAAAGCACAGGCTGAAGCAAATAAAAACTTGGCCATGGTATAAGCACACCTCACTTACAACCTATCCATGAAATACAAATAACTCTCATACAGTAATTGTGATAGGATCCTAGTCCTCAGAAAGATGATAAACAGTAACACTAGGAGTATCAATTAAAGGATCCCAACTTCTTTGATTTACTAATAATTAAAGGTGCCTCTATATCCTCCATTGGGCAAAAAAAAAAAAAAAAAAAAAAAAAAGATAACCTTTTAATAAATTAAAACCTTGCTAATGAACAGGCAGTCATTAGTCTCATGGTTATCAGGTATTTAGATTTAATCACTAGGATTGATTCCCTGAAATATAGAGACCATAATATCATCAATGAGTTGTTCAGAGGCCTTCTTCCAACTATCACACCCGGACAAAAGTGAAAGTTCCACAATGACTTCATCAACAATCATTCAGATATAAATCTAGACAATAAAAAAACATAATAGATGTATAATAATTTGTTGAATAAAGAAAAGATAAATGTATACATATATTTGGGTGGAAAGAGGTGGTGAGAGGAGAGAAACTGAAATAGATCAAGGGATACATATAAATAGACAAACTTGGACCTAAAGTTTTAGGATCAAAGCAAATGTATATAAATTTCAAACATACTCTAAAGAATCAATCAGTTTCTTGGGATCCACAGGGGGTGGATAGACTACTTCATCAATATGCTTTCGATTGCAATAGGCATATGCTGTTGATACATGCATGAACACTTCGAGATTCTTCATTTGCTGTGCAAGGAGAATAAGCTGTCGTGTAGCAATCACATTTAGCTGAACAGCATCTCTGTAAAATAAAACGTGACAACAAAAAAATTGGGAAGCTATGTCATTTATTTCACCTGCTAAAAACTCTTATTGTCATTAGAGAGATAGAGACAGAAGTTATTTCTTTACAATTGATCCCTTAGCTCTGCTTTTGTGCATTTTATATCAATATGAAGTACATCCATTCTATTAGTTGGGTTTAAAAAATTTTCTTATTACGAAATAAATTTTACATTAAAAATTTTTAAATCAAAGTACAAACTAAAACTTTTAAATTACTCAAAAATAAATACAGATAATTTCTGTGTCTATGGTTCTTCTTTGGTATACATTTGGAAGTCCTGTTAGACTTCTTTTGCATCTTGATTTTTTAAAAGTACACTATTTCAAGATATGGATGTACTAGAAGAAAAAATTAGAATGGTTAAGTAAATTTACAATGCTAACTAAGGCAGAGTCACCAATAAAGGGTAAAAGAGTCAAAGAAAACTCAGACACAAATTATATTAACATATCAAGTAAGAATATGTTTATTTCTTTCTTTGTAGCAATTAATCCAAACATCTCATTAAGGCTACTTATGAAATTCAAAGGGGTATTATAATA
This sequence comes from Lyroderma lyra, assembly GCA_004026885.1. Taxonomy (NCBI): domain Eukaryota; kingdom Metazoa; phylum Chordata; class Mammalia; order Chiroptera; family Megadermatidae; genus Lyroderma; species Lyroderma lyra. The sequence continues at coordinate 94,740 of PVJL010002943.1, forward strand.
AAACTGGTACGTATGTTATAAGAGCTACATGTAAGACCCCAAAATGATCTATATATTCCCTTCTTAAGATCTGAAATAATCCCACAAATGCAAAAGTAAATATGCAAAAAAATAATCAATGAAGCATCATCTAGTAATAGCAATATCCTAGAGTACCCAATATTCACTATTAATAAAATGATTTAATAAAGTTGGCATTGTATCACAATGAAAGAATATAGCCATTAAAATAAATATGACAACTATAAAACATGGAAAATCTATGAGAGTATTTTAAAAAATACATACATTATGAAGCAAGGCAGGATTAAGAACAAGACTCTGGAATAAAACCTGGGTTCAAATCCTGACTTGGCCTACCTATCAGCTAGGATTCTTGTAAAAGAATTCATGTTAAGTCACTCAAGCACTCAGGCCTCAGTTTCCTTACCTGTAAATGGGAACGATAATGGAATCTACCTAATAGGATTTGTATAAAATTCAATAAAATAAACAGCTTGCAAGTATTTAGTATTATCCCTAATACAGTCCCCAAACAGGCAATCAATAAATATCACTTAAGGTAATAAGATAGTGGGTAGTTTTTGCTTTCTATTGAACTCTTGTTTATAGCTTGATATTTGAGGGAGGAGAAGAGGTGAAATTCTCAATACCAGTAATACTGTTGGTGACACAATAACTGATACAACTGATAAGGAAGATACTATGACAAAGTACCAGGAATTACAGAAATGATATAGTTATTAATCTAACATCTAAAATTAACTCAGAGGAAAGACTTGTTCTAACCCTAATTTTTCAATCAGAAAGAAATTAAAATTCCCTAGATTGCCTATACTAAGTGACCATTACTTAAATTAAAGGTTTATCAACATAATGGAGTATCATCACGTCATGTAAATTAAAATCAGAAATACAAAAATTGCTTCTATGAGTACAACTGGAAATTCTGTTTCCATTTTATGTAAAATAGTATATGAGGTTTGACAATTAATTCGCAGACTTGCCACCACGTGCTTACATTGGCAGCACTGTACACACAACTTGGTAAGTTTTCATAGTTTTGGTATGTGTCTCACATAATGTTGGTATGTGTCTCACAGCTGTGTTCGTGTGAACATGTGGTGGTGGTGTCTTGCTGTGTGGTGTTCATTATTGTTGTCACATGTTTTTGTGTGCCATCGCAAAACTGTCAGAACTTGAATTAGAGCAATCAACAAACATTACATATCTTGTTAAATTTGGCAAGAGTAGAAGTGAAATCAGGAGGATGTTAGTCCAAGTTTATGGGGATAATGCCATGAAGAAAACGGCAGTGTACAAATGGATTAAATGTTTTTCTGGGGTAGAGAAAGCGTCACTGATGAAGAGAGATCAGGGCAGCCAGTAATGAGCAGAACTGACAAAAAAAATTGCAAAAAATTGTCTAATGAGAAGAATATGAGACCAAGTAAACATGAGAAACAGGAAAATATTAGCTGAAAATCCTGGCATGAGAAAGGAGTGTGCAAAAATGGTCCCAAAGGAGCTCACCAATGAGCAAAAGCAAAGGAGAATTGAAGTTTGCTGAGAACTTTTGGAGGGGCAAGAAGATGTTTTGTGCCATGTTATCACTGGTGATAGAACATGACCCAGTACTAACATAACCCTGAAATAAAGCATCAAAGTGCACAATGGAAGTCAGCCAACTCTCCACGAGCAAAAAAGTTCCATCAATCCAAATCAAGAGTCAAAACAATGTTGCTAATCTTTTTCGATGTCAGAGGAATTGTTCATTATGAATTTGTACGAAGTGGACAGTCAACCAAGTTTACTATATGGAAGTGCTGAAAAGGCTGCATGAAAAAGTTAGATGAAAACCATCTGAACTTTTTGCCAACTCATGGCTCTTGCCTCACAACAATGCACCAGCTCACACAGCACTGTCTGTGAGGGAGTTTTTAGCCAGTGAACAAATAACTGTATTGGGACATGCTCCCTACTCACCTAATCTGGCCCCCAATGACTTTTTTATTTTCCTGAAGATAAAGGAAATATTCAAAGGAAGACATTTTGATGACATTCAGGATGATAGCTCTGATAGCCATTCCAGAGAAAGCGTTCCAAAATTGTTTTGAAGAGTGGACTAGGTGCTGGCACCATTGCATAGCTTCCCAAGGGGAGTACTTCGAAGGTGACTGTGGTAATATTCAGCAGTGAGGTATGCAGCACTTTTACTACGATGAGTTTATAAACTTAACTGTCAGACCTCGCAGGTTCAAATATAGGTCACAAGGAAATTTTTTTAAACACTAAAATATTTTTGAGTACTTCCCAAAATTTTTACATTTTCAGTATTTAAGAAAAAATCCGGCCATTCTTTTAAGGGGCCAGGATATGTCACAGATAGAATTTGACCCACTAAACTGTAAAGCAGTACTTTGATGTCTATCATATTTGCAAAACAATGGGAACGGGGAGGGTACTGTTTTGGAAGAGGTATACAGAGAATATTCTGTTACAGGTTCCTGAGGACGGACAACAAGTTCTGGGTCACCAGGAACAAGAAGTAATTCATGAGAGGAAAAACTTCTGGGTCTTATTTTTCTTTTAATATAACAGTATCCAAGAGCCTGTCAAAGCACACTAGAAGGAAATTCTTTATAAATGAATTGGGTTGGAGGTCTTATAATTATGAGTATCTTTTTTCTTTCTTATCTCAACTAGGGGAGGAGGAATCTGTTCAAATGCAAATCCAGCAAAAAAGACATTTTAGAGAGGACACTGTCCACTAGACTGTAAGGCAATGTGCTATTTTCTTTTGTATTTGCAAAACAATAAGGGTAGGGAAGTAATGTTTTGGGAGCAGTACACAAAAGATACTCTGTTACAGGTTCCTGAGTCCTGAGGATGGTGACACATTTTCTGGGTCACTGAAAATAAGGAATTACTTGAGAGAGGAAATACTTCTGTGCCTTTTCCCCCGCCCCCCCATCCCAATCCCCTTCCCTCTACCTGTACCTGAGAGCCCAAATCTGAAGACATTTTGTGCCAGCATAACTCTTAGTATCACTGCCTGGCTAGTAACCTCACACTATTTTACCACCACCTAATTTCTATCCCACTGGAATTCAGGCTAAGACCCTGACATGTAAGATAAGAAAGCATTTAGTACTAAACAAAAGTAATATTCTCTTATGTTTTGGTTATCTGGAGTCATAAATATGTCCTAAATAACACTGAATTTGGGGTGAAGGTGGGGCAAAATGAACAAATTTTGTAACTATGGTCCATCATTAATGTAGATGTAGAAACCACTTCAAAAAAAAAAAATAAATAAAAGAAAGAAATCAACTTGAACTGCCAGCACCTTTTCTTGTTTATCTGTCTTCTGCAGACATTCTGGGTTGTTCAAAATCTAGGTAATACTTGTAAGACTTTAAACCAGAGATCTCACATGCAAATCACTGGAACTCATCCTCAGACACCATGTCTGAGGTGAGGCCTATGAAACTGCCTACCTTTTATGGAAGTTCCCCAGGCCGTTCGGACCTGTTTCCTCTGAGAAAACACTACCTAGGTGAGAGCTCATCACTACTGCTGCTGATTTTTTTTTAACTTAATGAAGATATAAACATAGATGTTTAAGGACCAATTAATCAATCTTAGGGTAGGGAACCCTGGCACCCATAATTTAAATTATATCCACGGCTTTTGCTAAAAATGAGGATTCCTGGGTATTATTCCAAAACTAGAAGATCTAAATTCAGGAAGTGCAGATCAAGATTCTGCCTTTTTTAACAACACATCTTCCAGGAATTCTTAAGATTCACAATACATTTGAAAGTTTGCAAAATCAACATCCTTAGATTCAACAGTTTCTTTTTTTTTTTTTGCATGTGGGTAGCTCCCTGGCTGGGAATTGAACCCAGGCTGCAGCACTGACAGCGTCAGCACGGAAGCCTTAAGCCACTACACCACCAGGGAGCTCCCCAACAGTTTCTTGACCTTTTCTAATCACCAATTTCACTCCCATTCCTTTCTCTCATACTCAGACCCTGGGCCTCCCGGTATCACCCAAACAGCTCCATCTCTGAAATCTCATGCTATGAATTTTGCCCAGACCACACCATCTGTCCTATTTCTCCCCTTAAGCCTGTCTTGTCCTCATCATGGTCTCGCTCCTGACACTTCTCTCCTCTCAATCCTACTCACTGTCTTACCTTCACTTTCCTTGCTCCCTAAGGTATACCAGACCCCATGATCAACCGTTTAAGCAACTCTGTTGATTATCCTCAGTAGCACTCTCCCTTCATCTTTTGTCAGCATTTCTCTATAATTTCTAAAATTGATATCCATTTTTCCCACCTCAAGATTTTATAAACCACCATATCTGAAAATAAAGGAGCTCTACCACCTCTCATCTCTCACAGTCTAATATATACTCTTCTGCAACTCCTTACTTTTCATCCAATATTACGGTTAATTAAGCATATTCTATCTCCTCTATTAGATTATATGGACTTTGCAAACAAGATCTGTGAGCAGTTATCTTGGTTTCTCCCAAAATATTATGTAAACTGTTGGGAGTAGAATCTGGACTTTTTTGTCCCGGCAGTAAAGGCTTTGTGCCATTTTTTATCTTGGGTTAACTTAAAAAGTGGTTATAAAGAGTAATCATCTTGTAAGTAGTTACTATATGCCAATCTAAAGTATTTTAGAGTATCTGGCACAAATCTAATGTTGCAGTATTGCCACTTCGACATCAATACCCATTAAAACGACTTCATAGAAAACAGTAATTTCAATGCCAAGGCTTTGGTCAGCAAATATACATGCTTTGACAAGAAAGAGAAGAACAATAAATTTTCTTGGTCACCTGTCTATCCTCATCCTCTATGGTATCTCCAGTAAAAGAAGAAAAAGTAATAAAACAAGATTTCCCTTTCATTAATGGTAGCCTTGCTTGCCCTGAGGAGAAGAGAAAGAGAGAAAGAAGGTACCCTGGAAGTACTGTACTTTGGTCCTCCCTGTAAATAAATTAATTAATATTGCCTGTTCCAATGAGAACTAGACCACAATTATCTAGTATCTATATACCTTTTCTTCTTGAAAATGGGTTCATAAGGTGTGTGAACTCTTTTGGTTATTAAAAAAACAAAGCTAGTAAGAACTATGGGGGGAAATATCTGTTATGACTATTTCATACTGAAAAACCTACCTATAATTACATTAACCAAAGATCACTGGCAAATAGCAAAATGCATGTATACAAATACATATATATACATGTTCTATGAAAATGTGATACTATAGTTCTAATAAAATTCTTTTGTCACTTTTCAATCACGTAGTGGCTGCACAGAAATAACTACCAAGTAAATAATACATTATTATCACCAGATAATAAATGATAAAGTCAAGATTAGAACAAAGGTATGTACTCCAAAGCTCATACACTTTCCGTCACACAGTGCAGCTTCTGTTTCCTCAATAATAAAATGAACTTTCCCACACAATTACAGAGGGTATGTTAGCATGGAATAAAATAATGGATGAGAAAATACCCTGAAAACTTTAAAGCACTACTACAGAAATGTAGTGACTATGAGTGAGTATTCAGTGCCTTCACCTGGAATATAGCAAGAACACACTGAAATGCTCTGGCACTAAACTGTAACATTATATAATGTTGATTAAGGTTCATGCTTCCATATTAATTGAAGACAATATGGGGGATCATCTCTAAATCCTTTATAATCAGAATTCAATTAAAAAATGTTTTTAAGAAGAAGGTCTTCAAAGTAATTGTGAAACTTAAAGAAGTCTAGACAATTTTTAACTGGCATAAAACTTTAAAATTATATTAACAATATATTAAAATTGTATTTCTGGATAAACCATCAAAAAGAATCCTCTGAATTAAACACCATTATCTGAAATGCATATTTGTTAATATTTTTAAAAAAATAGTGAACATTTACAATGCTTTTTCTTGAAACAGGCTTTCTGAACCAGTCCAAATTATTTAAATTAAAATTATATCTAATGTACTCCGCCCCAACACTGCTAATAAAGTTTTAAAACAAAAACAATGTATGACTAAATGTATAAGCTGCAAACCTGAGCCTAATTCTTTAAAATTTTCAGATGGGTCTATATGAAGTAGAAAAATAGAGCTGCTGGGATATAGGTTTCTGAAAGAATGGAGAAAAAAGGAAATAAACACTATTAATTATGAAGACTAACACTCCTGCCCAAGGTAAACTTCTCTTTCTTCTACTCCATTACCTCTCATTTCTTGCTTTGTTCCTATCCCGAATTTACATGTACAGTAAACAAACTTCTTCTAATAAATATATACTAGCTATCCTAGCTCTGATAACAAGAGCAAGGTATATAATTCTTTTAACTCTGTAGGACCCTAAAAGCTACAATTGACAGTTTCAAGTCACTTTCCAAATAACTTGACTAAAAAGTAGAATTCAGATTAGATCTTTTAACCATGATGACGTTCAACTAACATACAAATATCTTTACTTACCTTAAATTTTCATTAAACCTTACTGTAGCTGCACAGTGGAATATAATATTGACAGAATCTATGATGACCTCTTTATCTTCTTCACTGAGAGCCAGTTTAGGTTGGGTAAGTTCACTGTTGATTGCTATAATTTTCTCTCTAAAATCTGGATTTTCATCTCTCAATCTGTCAAAGAGCTATCAAAGGAGAAAAATATTTTAGGGCAGTATTTTTCAACTTTCTAAAACCCACTATCATCCCCACTTTTCCCCACCAAGGATAGCTATTTTTAAAACTTCAACTATGGAAATCCTACCGTGGCTATTCTTAAGCTGTTATCATTCCGTACAGAAAACACCCTATGAGGCCCATATTTTATCCCCATTTCATAATGAGGAATCTGAGGCACAGGGAGATTAAGTAACTTGCCAAAGCACAGAGCTGGTAGTTTGCAGAGTTAAATGTGCCTGTGTTGATTAGATTAGATCATCCTCAGAATAGACTTATGCACTACAAACATTATGACAATGTTTAAAATAATCTGATTTCTAAAACCCAGACCTTAATTTACTAGGAAAAACCAGACAAGTAAACAGACAATTAAAATACAGTGTTAAGTAATAAAGTAGGGGTATATAGCTCTATGGGACTGCACAGGAGAAACAACTAACCCAGCTTGGGAAAGACCTGAGATCATAAAGAAGAATAGTCCAGGCAGAGAAAGTAGCATGTATAACCACTTAGAAGTGTGAGTATTGATGTTTGGGAAATTAAAAATAATTCAGTAAGATTTGGCCAATGACTAGATATGAAAGATAAGGAATGTTAATTCCATGAGGACAGGGATCATATCTGTTTGCTCAGCACATAGCACTAAATAGCAGAATTTGACTTGCAACATATAGACAAGATAAACAACTGTTAAGTGAGTAAATTCATTAGGTGAAGTACTGATACAGATTTTATTAACAGCACACAGGAAGCCCTGGGAGCAGATCACCCAGGAAGCAGCAGTGACATGCATTCAAGGTCCAGACTATAACAAGCTTTTTCCAAATCTAATTTAAAATACAACCATTCATCTCATATAAAACAGATGGTGCTGAGTAATCACCTAACTGGACCTTGTAGGAAGAGATCAAGGCCTGGGACAAAACTCTGAAGAATATCAGTATTTAAGGGGCAAGCAGAGAAAAAACAACCTGAGGAATGACCAGAAAAGTATTTTCAACAACTTGAATACTCTCTTTTTATTTCACACTTTTTCCTTCTCCCAGATTACCAATGACCTTTAGTTCCCCTTCATATCAGGAATCTCTACCACTACAGCCCAGACATGATCATGGTGCTTCTCAAGTCCTATCAGAAACTTCATATTCTTCTATTCTCTAGCTACCATCTCTTTATTCAATTCCCTTCTTCCCCACTGGTACCCCAATTTGTTACTAGTTTATTAAGTTCACTAATGCCCTCTTTAACATACTTTATTCCCTCTCCAGAATTTATTGCAGAGTCAACTATTTTAATTCAATTCTCATCATCCAATGGAGTTTCTTTTCCAAGAGGCCTTCCTGTAAATTAGTGGTTCTCAACCTGGGGCAATTTTTGCCCACAGGGAACATCTGGAGACATTTTTGGTTGTCAAAACTGGGAGGATGAGGGAAGGGAGCAGCTGGCATCTAGTGGGTAGAGACCAGGAATTCTGTTAATCACCCTACAGTGCACAGGGCAGATCCTTATAACAAAGAATTATCTGGCTGAAATGGAGAAACTCTGCTATAAGACAATGTCCCACTACAACATATGCTCTTTGCCTATGCTCTTTACTCCTTTTTCAAAATCACAGTAGGCTTACCTGTAAGTTTCTTACTAATTCCAGGTATATATTTACTGCTACTTGACATAAAAAAGATTCATTTTACTGATTCACCAGCAATGCCATACATAATGGGGAATGAGTGGCCCTAGGATTATGTGGTGGATGTACTAGAAGGGAATTAAAGGCATAAGATAAAATGACATGATTTAATGGAGTACTCTAGTTAAATATTTAGACAAATATTTTAGAACAATACATCTTTTTATTGAAAACAATGGCCACATGTTTAGGTTAAACCACACAAGTTCAATAAAATTTTAGGCTTTAAGTAGATGATGTTCATTTTCTTTACAAATTAGCCTTACTGTGGAGAAAAAGTTTTAGAAGCACCACCGTGGATACCCCAGGAGAGGCCCAAATCTTTCACATTTTACTCAGGCCCTTAATTTCAACCAAGACATCAGCTTTAAAACCTGCTCCTTTCCAATCTCTCTTGACACTTCTACACTCTCTTCCTTTCCTCCCCTCTCTTAAAAACTCTCTAGACTGCAGGCTCCATTAAGGCAGGGAGTCGACCTTATTTATCTCTGAATTCAAACTCCTGCAACAAGTCAAGTACCCAGCACTGAATAGGTACAATAAATGTCTTCTGAAAAATAAAAAAATAAATAAGAATAAATAACCCCTTACTAGGGGGAGTGAGTTTATTGGGAGGTGGATTAAAGAATTCTAATTACAAGTGGTTCATGATAAAAATTACAATATGAGTAAACAAAGGGTGACCAAACATACATGCAGGCATTTTTTACTTCAAATAAGCCTTGTGGTCTTACAACCCCCTCGATGACTCCTTTCTCATAGGTTTTAAGGGAAGCAAAGGATTCCAAAAGGATTCAGAAAGAACCAGAAAAAGAAAAAAAGGTGAAAGGAAACTAAATGCAGACTAATTTGAACAGTTAAGAAGTACAGGGATAATTTCTATATTACTGAGGAAGTCTTACAATCCAGTTAAAAATAAAAGCAACATGATGAGGAGTATCTGTCGCATGATGTCAAAGAAAAGCTAATGTGATAATGACAATCAGTTCCAAGCGAAAGAACTATTAGAAAGGTATATAAAGTTCATTCAAAGCAAATCTGATTGGTCGCTGTGTAGGAGTTTGCTACTATTTTGGCTTTTTTTTTCAACAGGCCTATAAAGAATTTAGATATTTAAATGAGCATCACTCTAACTGCAAAATAAATGCTATAACTGAAATTCCTTTTTGGGATATGCCTACACACTCAGATTCCTTACATGTACGAAATTTGAGTTCACAGCTTTCTAATCACTCTTGTTTCTGACCACAACTTCACTCTCTCTCTGAATCTTCACTGCCAAACTTGGGTTCATATTCGTTTTGAATGTCTGTAAAAGTCAACTCTTTACGTAAAGCATGAATATTTATCCCCATTAGATATATCCATAAGAATGTGCCACGAGGCATTTCCCCACATGTTCTAACCAACACTGTACACTCTTAATTAGTGGCAGTTAGCAAAATGTAGTTGAAGGATCCTAGGAGTCCCCATGACAATTTTAGGTAGCTCATAAGGTCAAAGCCATTTTCATGCTACCACTAAGATATTACTTGCATTTTTCACTTTCATTCTCTCACAAGTGTAAAGAGGAGTTTTCCAAAGGCCACACATTTGATGACATCATCACTCTGATGGCTAATGGAATGTGTGCTTATATAGTCTTTGCTTTAAAAGTTTGTTTCAATTTCTACTATGATAAATATCAATAAGATATCTGAAACAAAACCTCACAAAATCAAAACCTCTCTGAAGTCCTCAATAATTTTTTAGAGTATAAAGGGTCCAGAGACCCAAAGTTTGAGAACACTGCCTTAAATAAATAGCATCTTTCAACGTCTTTGGCAGATATGAAAAAGTACAGCCACACGGTAATACACAGCAGTCAATCTACCATTTCAAATAATTTCCTCAAAGAGTTATAATTAAAAGTGACTTGGAAAAAAGCTATAAATTATATCCTGTTTTTAAAAAATCTCCCTACACTAGTCTACCAGGTAGTTTTCATTTTAAAATCACATAGAAGGCAGTCATCTCCTCACTTCTTGGGGAAAAAACTGAAAATAAACTATGTATCTACCATACTTTAAGATGGCAAATTCTTCAAATGCAGTTATTTCATTTATGTTTGTAAATACTGAAATATTAACTCTCATATGACTTTTCAAAGTAAGTACCTAGAAAGTTCATATGATAATTCTTTAAGAGTTTAAAGTTAATACCAGCTCATGTGTAAGTATAAATATTTATCTGAAGCCCTCTTCCTACATCAAAAAAGCGAAAATTTAAAATAATAAACTAACAATTTCAATGTATTTTAGGAGGCAGAAAGCTCGCTTGGGAGAGGAAGAGTATTGGTAGAGAACACCTTTGATGTTCACTTCCATGCTCTGTACAGCTCCCAGTAAAACAAAACTGCAGCTGAGCAAGTGTTCTTCACATACCTACCTATCAAGCAGCTCCCATCTCAAAGCCTCTGCCCTTGCCGCTCCCTCTGCCCTGAACACTCTTTCTCCAGATAACCCCCATGGATTCTTCCTCACTTCATTCAGGTCTCTGTACAAATGTCAACTCAGAACTTTTCTGATTACCATACATAAAATAGCACCTCCATCATTTTCAGTTCCCTTTATCTGCTTCGCTTTTCTATACAAAACATATCACTCAGTATTCAACATATATTTGTCTAACTAGAATGTAGATTCCTGAAATGCTGGGACTTTATTTTGTTCACTGCTATGTCTCTAACAACTCTAGTATACAGTGGGATGCAATATGTATCTTTGTGGTGGAAGGGAGGAACACAAATGCATGAGAGTTTGGGGCAATGGGAACAATGTTACTAAAGTATAACTAGCTATGAGTTACACTATCACTGAGTAGGTCTCAAAGAAGTAGATTTTTTTAAAAGTAATTCAGAGAAACCATTTTTCTAGTTGAAGTAAGAATTATTTAGAGTTTTCACTTGGGAACAAACAATAAAATGAAGAGTGGACACAGTTAAATATTGTTTTTATTTGTTAACTCCCTATTAAGAGTATCAATTTATTTTTAAAAGAAAAAACTATTAATTTACATTGCACTGTTAAAACCCTGTGAGTCTGAAATTACCCCATTATAAGGGGAGAAAAATACAAACAAAAACATGGATGCTTCACACATAAGAAGTTTATCTTCCAAAACTACATTTGAATGAAAATCATTCCCAAATACCTAAAGAAAGAAAACATTCTACAGTTTAGCCTTTTCTTAATGCATCCTAAGTCACCATGTTAATACTGGTTATTGCATTTTACTATAATGCTGCAATGTTAAGACAATTAAAAAGTTATATTTAAATATCCCAAAACTTCTGTGCATGTCTCACTGTGTATCTTTCCTCTTTTTTCTCATAATTGTTTTTTTTGTTATCATACTTTATCACTCCTAGGTGATATGCATCCCATTAATTGCCCTAACCCATAACCTGACTTCTTCCTGCTATGTGTAACCTGTTACTTGTTCACCTTCTTCTGTTCCTTGTCATCTTCCCTTCTAATTTTTGTCAACTTGGGCAACAAGTGATAATGGTTTCAGGAATTTAAGCTACTTTCACTAGTGTGTACCAGCTACAACTCTTGCAACCAGTAAGCAATCCAACTCTAAAGACTACTTTCTCCCACTGTACCACAAGCCTTCTAGCATCTTTCCCTTACTTTCTTATTTATTGGAAGAAGTAATGCAGTAAAGTAGAATCATAAGGATTTGTTATCAAGTCACCTGTGTTATCTCCAGCATCAACCAGCTACATAACCTCTGAGACTCACTGTCCATATTTGTAAAATGGGATCTGCCCTTACTCGAACATAATCTCTGGGTTCGACTACCAGAGTTCAAACACCATGCAAACACTCACTGAGTGACCCTTTAAAATGGGACCAACACCAGTACTTACCTTAAATTGCTGTAATAATTAAATAAGGTGCTTTGCACGCAGTGCCTCACACAAGGTAAATACACAATAAATATTAGTCGCTATTAAGTATTTCATGGATTTCTTCTAAAAGGTCAAAGACTAGAAAACAAATCATGTCTAATAAGTTATTTATTTATTAACTCTAGAGAGTTAATTGATTAGCTATAATTAATTACTGTCTTTTGACACTTTTCAGCAATTCTTTGCCTGCACAGACTGACTTAAGGTTTCTGGTTTTTTGCTTTTTAAACATAAGTCATAGATGCTCTAGAAGGTTAAAAGGTATCATATATCTGAACTACTAACTAAAAAATTACATAGCTAACTATACTAAACTTACTATCAACAAATGTTGGATAGATTAATTCATTTTTAAGAGAATTTTACTCCGCTCAGTTCCATTTTTTCTTAGCAATATTTTTCTCAAGTTTCAAAATGTATGACATAGCCTTGTATTCTATTTGACTCCTCCACCATCATGTTTTTATTTGTCTTATGGGGATACGTGACTTTCCTACCCTCTAATAATATGTTGTGGGGAGTAATCAGTGCTTACAAGTTTTTAAGTGGTATCAAAGCACAGTATCTCACAGAATAGGAGGGAGGTCCTTAGAAACTCCCTCTTTATTATTCTGAAGACTACTTAAAATATATAGTAATTATAAATAACCTGCCCCAAATACTCCAAAAACATATTAGGTATCTACCGTAAAAGTAATTTAGAATTTGTTACACAATTTTGTCATCACAGACAAAAGCTTTTTCCTCCTACTGATCACAAGTCATAACCAGTTTATGCCATTCTGTAGGGTAACTTTTTACAAATTTTTTTCAGGATACTGAAAAAAGACATTAAGCTGTTGATGATTACAATAATTACACACACAAACACATTTTTTTTCCTCCTCCAAATGGTTGTTTTCTACACTTACCTTACCACTAATGACTTCTTCTACTCGCTCTTGAGGTGTCTGTCCAGCTTTCTGCCTCACCAAAACGTACACTGAATTCACCTTAGGACAAGATCGCAGCAACTTTTCCAGAAGTACCTTCCCTAGAAAACCGGTAGCTCCAGTGAGGAGAACATTCTTGCCTTCATAGTATTCTGGGATTGAAACCATTCTGATCCTAAGAAAAACACAACAAATAAGCATCATTTCAAAGATATGTATTAATTCTTACGTACTAAAATCTCCTGGCATTCAAATAAGTTATTTTAAAGGACAGGCAAAAAATCAAAGTTGAATGTTTACAAAAGGAAACTTTAACCTGTGCTTCACTGCAGTAAATAAGGCACTGCACCAACAGCTTCTAATTCCTGTTTTCCCTCTGAATCACTTCAGGCAAAGCCACTCACCTTCTCTGAGCCTGGGTTTTAAAAGTACAGTTTGTACTAAATGATCTGTAAAAAGTTCTTCCAGCAATAAGAACTCAAATCTTCATTCAAACCTCAGTTTAACCCTAAATACGAAAGAATGGTATCTCTCTTGTCTCCAAAAGGATTTATAACAGCAAATAGAGGTCAGCAGCAAGACTCAATTGCCTAGCTTGTATAACATGGTGAGGTGTCATATTCACCTATCATCACCAGCTGAAACAAGAAGAGGTAACACCAAGTCCTTTCTCCTACATTTCTGTAGTGACAATATATCCAAAAGGTACTTAAATCACCCTTTTAAAAAAAGCCATACTAAGAAATACATGGGCTGACTTATCCTCCTTACCCAAATTCCACAGAAACAGCAGAAAAAAGTGTACTAATAGAACAAACAAAAGAATCATGATGAATGGAAAAAAAAAAACAAGAAGTAGGAGGATTCATGCAGTATGTCAGTATGTAAAGTTCACACACATTCAAAGTAATGCTCTTTATTGTTTAGAATGCACATGTGATAATATTAATAGATGCATGAGAGGAAGTGCAATACAATCAGAAAAAAGAATGAGTTCCAATTGTATTTATATTTTATTTATTTATTTAATCAATCATTTATTTATTTAATTTGTTCAAATTTTTCACAATTACAAAAAGAATTCTCAACAATCTACAAATAAGAAAGACCCATCAATAAATAGGAAAGAAGGGAGAAAGGGAATAAAGGAGGGAAGTTAGAAGGGAGGGAAGGAAAGAGGAGAATTTCCAAAAGAAACAGGTAAGACTACTTTGACAAAGAAGTAACAACCCAAGCTAAACAAGCATAGGAAAGGACTATCGGTGGCAAGAGGTGTCCCAATCTCCTAAAAAGAAAACACCGAACTCAGGAAAAAAATGCTGAATTAAGGGATAGGGAAATCAAGGTAATTAAAGGATTGCTCACAGAACAGTGGAGCCACTCATGACAGTCATACTTCCTGTATAAACTCTGGCTCCCAGGTTTAGTATCCAGATCTGCGGAGAAGAGTGTCCAGCATGGGTGCTAGGGATAAAAGAGAAGTAGGGCTGAGCCTGAGATTATTCCAAACATCTACAAATGGAGATGGAGGACGTGGAGAATCGAACTAGGAAATAAAAACAACCAAAAGAAAAAAAGTCTTCAAGCACTAGAGCCTCAGAATAAATTTTAGGTCCCCTGGCTGCTGCTGGCCCTTAAACTCATGCAGAGCTCTCAATCAGTAATCCCATTTGGAGAAAAGCTCTTCTGGAAAAACAAACCTCAAAAAACTGAGAGGAAGACAGTACCAACGACTTTAGTCCTTCATAAATACGGATAGATAGCCAAAGATTACCAGGTATCTATGGAATACCTACAAAATTAAGGGTCCAAAATGAAAAGTAATAGAATCAACCACATAGGAAACTAAATGAAAAATTTAAAGAGAATTTAAAATAATTCTAACAGATATCCTCCAAGTCATTCACAAGAATATTGCATCCATAAAATAACTACTATAAAAAGAAACACAGAATAAGCATTTGGATATCAGAAATTCAGATGTACACAGCAAGTTCAATAAATACACAAGCTAATAGAATTACCAAGTGAATTTAAGGTTACTAGATACAAGGTTTATATGCAAAATAAATAAATAAATAAATAAATAAATAAATAAATAAATAAATTTCTGTACACCAGCAACACACAGAAGCTAAAAAACTCAACAAAACTATACCACCCATAATACTGTCCAAAACACTAAAAAATAATACAAAATTGCAAGTATTGATGAGTATGTAGAGAAAATGGAACCAGGGGACATTGCTGATGGAAGTATAAAATAGTTCAGCTGCTGTGGGAATTGGTCCTCAAAATTTACACACAGAACTATCATATTGATGCAGGCCAAACAAGGAAGCCATTCACTATAGGACCTTCTTGTCCCTTTTTCTTAGTTCCTTAGCTCCCCAGCTTTGCCTCTCTCCTTAGCCTTACTCACCCTCTCAATCAATCTTCCCCAGCCTCTAGCCTTAAACAATAAAGTCCTCCTAGCCTGAATTACAGAATGCCTCCTTTCTACCTCTTGCTTTGCTTTAAACAATTGTTCTGTAACTTGTGATTTATGCACTTTAGCCTCTTTCAAGCTGTTCTAATCCCTGTTCCTGGGCAGGCAACATCACCGGATGGACCGATGGACCGGTTAAGCCACAGGAGGAGGTCGCAGGCTCAATCCATTATGTAACCACACCATACTAGGGACTTTGAGGCCTGCTTCTTGGGCAAATGCCTTGAAACAGTATGAATCTATTTTTCCTCCTCTAGGTGCTACTGTTGATACAAGTAATTCCCCAGCAAGGCTTCCAGCCCTTCCTGACCGAAGAAGTCAATATGGTCTCCCAGGTGGATCTCAAGACCCCCCCACTTTTAGATCAGGTAGGGTGAGAGGTCTGTGAATCCCTGGTAGGTAGGGACAATGGCCACATTAAGCAGGAAGCAGATATAGAAGAAGAGACCTCCTGTCCCTCAACTTCCCATAGAGATTTATGGGGAATCACACCTCTCAAGAGAAAAGATAGGCAGGCAGATAGAATGGGGGGATCTCGGGACCCCTCCCAGGGGATCTACCTTGCTGGAATAGTCACCACCCTAATACCACTCTCCTTCTTAGTAATCCCCACCCCTAATTAGACATTCCCAAGGGAAATTACATCAAAAATTAGCTAACATGAAAAAAGTTATAGGATACACAAAGTCCACCAAAGTCAGTTCCTAACACCTGTGCAGTAAGAGCTAAGTGACTCTTTTCACCTAAGCCTCATTATATGTACCATCATTATAATACCATACGTATGCCCCGAAGTTCATTAATATCATTATAACAGACTAAAGTCTGGGAAAGAACATGCACAGTCTAAAAAGGTGACATAATTCCTCCTGTCAATCAAAGATGACAGACAATCAAAAGGCCCCAAGCCCCAGATAGGCACAATCCCTTACAACCTAAGAGAATAAAACTACCAAAGCCTCATTATTTGGGGCTCTTGAGCCATTTTCCTGCTGGAGCCTGCTCCTACCTCTTTAGGGTGTTCTTTACTTTTCAATAAACTTTCTCTGTTTCACCTTATTTTCCTTTTAATAAACTGCCTCTTCGTTTCACCTCTATACTTTGGTGTGAGTCTCATTCAATTCTTTGTTCAAGATACCAAGAACCTGGACACCACACACAGTAGGGCCCCATTCTACAATAACAATATGACCCTGCAATGCCACTCCTAGATATAAACCGCAAAAGAGCTCAAACATGTATATGTACATGAATGTTTATAGCAGCACTGCTCACAACAACAGTCATTTATCCTGGGAGTGAGCTTACTTGTAGTTTCCTCATCTCTAAAATATAGATAGCATACCCACCCTCCAACCTTCATTTCATAGCATTTGTTGAGGATGAAATGTAATAACATACAAAACATTAGGCACACAGTAATTACATTTCCTTATTCATCTTCCCCTTCTTTGGCAGTGATTCTCAATATGATCCATTGGCTGTCAGTCTAATCAGTAATATTTCAATCTCAAAATTTTTAATGCTTCTCATTTTTAGAAAGACTGATTTATTTAAGAGTAATTTTTAGATTGGGAAAAAAAAATTATTAAGAGCAATATGCCCTAGTAATCCCTCTACCCTGGGGGTTCTCAAACTTGTAGATGGTGATATAGAATAACTGGAGCTCTCCGAACACTTAGTACAGTGGAAATGGGTATAGTCACTTCAGAAAAATGTTTGGCAATATTTACTAAGAACACCAAAAGATATGAAGAACAAGAATATTTATATAAGTATTATTTGCAACAAACTAAAAGTGAAAAAATTCAAATATTCAATAGTAAAATAGATAAATAGAGGCATATTATCTCAGAAGAATTCTATACAGTAATGAAACTGAAAGAATTCTCAAATTTTAGCCAAAGAACCCAGATTGCAACCTCACCATCAGTTCTAAATATTAATAGTTCTACAAAAGCTGTCTCCAAATTTAAGAATCACAGTTGATTTAAGGCAGGCTGCTAAAAACCAAACTTTGAAAAATACCACCTAACCCATTTTCAAGGTAAAATAGAAGAAATAAAGCAACCAAATTAAAAACAGTCTTCAGACTTAACCTTTAAAACAGGGGTGTCCAATCTTTTGGTTTCCCTAGGCCACACTGGAAGAACTGTCTTGGGCCAAACATAAAATCCACAAACACTAATGATAGCTGATGGGCTTAAAAAATAATAATAATAAAAAATCTCATAATGTTTTAAGAAAATTTACACATTTGTGTTGAGCCGCATTCAAAGCCAACATGGGCCACACGTGGTCCACAGGCCATGGACTTGCTTTAAAACCTAGTACCTGTCTAGCTCAGGTAATAAAGAGTATCAACCTGAAAGCCCCGTCCAGTTACCGCCTAAGGAGAAAAGACCTGGCAGAGCTTTACAAGGCCTGCTTTCACCAGCAACGTAGGAGAGGTACAGAATATTCTACTGCCCTATATCTGGAATCCATTAAGCAGTAGATGCACTTCTGAGGCACTTACCTGCTTAAAAAGCTGCAGTTTATTCCATATTCTCACAGTATGAGTCTAGAACAGAGGGTGGCTGCTTGCTTCTGCTGCACATACAAGGTCTGTCCGGAAAAAAATCCAGCAATATATGCCTCTTTCACATTATGGCTGGATAATTTCCAGACAGCCCTCGTATACTAGACCTGAGAGTGACAAACTATTGTCCCAGAGCAAAATCTCCCCTACTCCGTTTTAATAAATAAAATCTTATTGTAACACTGCCACATATAACCTTGTGATTATCCATACTTGCTTTTTGTAATAATGTAATTTTTAATAAGAAATATGTATTTGGTCTTTGTCCCCATGGCTCAAAGCTTCTAAAACCCTTGGAATTTCCTAAGCGATGAGATTGAACAAAGGTGTCTTCCATTATGTTAATGAGGTGACCTTTTTGGACTCCACCCAAGGATGGAGGCGGTTGCCCGTAGGAGCCAGCAAGGTAGAGGATAGGAACTTTTAGTCCCACTCCAATATCCCTAGAAGGTAGAAGAGCTTATAGATGAATTAATCGCCAAAGATCAATCAGGACCACTTATTGAGGCCTCCATAAAAACCCAAACAGGCAGCTCATCAGCCCCTTTTGGAGGGCTTCCTCAATGGGGAACCAGAACTCTTCCATGTGCCTCTGTGCTGGGCCCCAAGCTCCACAAAGACAGAAGCTCCTTTGTTTCGGGGCCTTGTCTGATGTTTCCCTTCATCTGACTATTGATTGGTATTCTTTAATATCCTTTGTAACAAATCAGTAATCTAATGAGTAAATGAATTTTCTTGAGTTCTGTGAGCTTTCTTGCAAATTAAGTGAACCCAAGGAGGAGGTTGTGGAAACCTTTGATTTACAGCCAGTGGTCAAAAGTACAGGACTTACACTTTGCATCCTGAGTTGGAGGGGGTCTCTGGAACATCAAATTTGTAGTCGGTGGGGTCAGAAGCACAGGTAACAACCTAGGCTTGCAACAGGTGTCTGAAGTGGAAAGCAGTCCAGTGGGGTTGAGTCCTTTACCTGTGGAATCTGAGGCTATCTCCAAGCAGCGTCAGAATTCAGTTCCATTTTTCAGACAACCTGCTAGTGTCCTGAGTTTGTTGGTTTGGACAGCCTCCATATACACACTGGAATTGGGTCTGGGAACCATTTTTTCTTTTATACTATAACGGAGTTGAGTAACCACAACAATGACTTTATGCACCACAAAGCCTAAAATATTTACTGTCTGGCCCTTTACAGAAAAGTTTGTGGACCTCTGGCCTAGATCAAGATCCTGAGTTTCTGTCCCAGTTCCTGGGTTATACTGTTTCCCCACTGACCTTTAAAGTCAGACTTAAACTTACTCCTCCTGGATGAACTCCTCACAATCTGCTTAGCTCTCACAGTTCCAGTTCCCTAGAACCTGTCCCTAAATCTAAGTCTCTACTTAGAAATTGTTTAAATTCCTAATAATGTATGGATTTTCAGGAACTCGGGGAAATGAAAACATTCTAGTGAGAAATAAAACCATACCCATAGATGATCCTTGCTCCAGTTCTTCCAGGAACAAAAACCCACACCTGAAGTATTTTTACCAGTCCAACTGAGAACCAAGTTCATGAGACTCCCACTCCAGTGGTATTTTGTATACCCTTTTAGGGAGGCTATATAACCTTTTAGGCCAGGTGAATCCCTCTACTAGCACTTCGCTAACTTTAAGGTGCACACCACTGACATAGAGACTTTGTTAAAACACAGACTCTGATTCAAGAGGTCACACTTTTGAGTAGTAAGACTCTCATTCGGGCCAAATGAGGGAGCACTCACTTAGTTCCTTGGCTCTCCAGCTTTGCTTCTCTCCTAGTCCTTAGCCTTACTCACCCTCTCAATCAATCTTCCCCAGTCTCTAGCCTTAAACAATAAAGTCCTCCTAGCCTGAATTACAGAATGCCTCCTTTCTACCTCTTGCTTTGCTTTAAACAATTGTTCTGTAACTTGTGATTTATGCACTTTAGCCTCTTTCAAGCTGTTCCGGACCCTGCTCCTGGGCAGGCAACATCACCTGATGGACCAATGGACCGGTTAAGCCACAGGAGAAGGTGGCAGGCTCAATCCATTATGTAACCACAGGAGTTCCCTGATGGTGTAGTGGCTTAAGGCTTCGGCGCTGGCGCTGTCAGTGCTGCGCCCTGGGTTTGATTCCCAGCCAGGGAGCTACCCACATACCAAAAAGCAAAAAAAAAAAAAAAAAAAAACACCAAAAACCAAAAACTCTAACATCACATTATGTAACCACACCATGTTAGGGACTTTGAGGCCTGCTTCTTGGGCAAATGCCTTGAAACAGTATGAATCTATTTTTCCTCCTCTAGGCATATTGTGATACAAATAATTCCCCAGCAAGGCTTCCAGCCCATCCTGACCGAAGAAGTCAACAAGGTCTCCCAGGTGGATCTCAAGACCCCTCCCACTTTTAGATCAGATAGGGTGAGAGGTCTGTGAATCCCTGGTAGGTAGGGACAATGGCCACATTCAGCAGGAAGCAGATATAGAAGAAGAGACCTCCTGTCCCTCAACTTCCCATAGAGATTTATGGGGAATCATGCCTCTCAAGAGAAAAGTAAGGCAGGCAGATAGAATAGGGGGATCTCGGGACACCTCCCAGGGATACGCCTTGCTAGAATAATCACTGTCCAAATTACAGGAGTAATTAGTTAACAGGAAGAAAGTTATAGGATACACAAAGCCCACCAGTCAAAGCCAGATCCTAATGCCTGTGCAGTAAGAGCTACAGTGACCCTCATTTCACCTAAGCCTCTTTATGTCATCATCATCATATCATATACATGCCCCAAAGTTCATTAATATCATTATAACAGAATAAAGTCTGGGAAGGAACATGTGCAGTCTAAAAAGGTGACATAATTCCTCTTGTCAATCAAAGACACCAATCAAAAGATCTCACACCCAGAGAAGTGTAGCTCACAACTAAGAGAATAAAACTACTAAAGCCTAGTTCATAAGGGCTCTTTAGCCATTTTCCTGCTCCTACATTTTAGAGGAGTGCACTTTCCCTTTCAATAAACTTTCTCTTTGTTTCACCTCTATACTCTGGTGTGTGTCTAGTTCAGCTCTTTGCTGGAGATACCAAGAACCTGGACAACAGGCCAAGAAGAGACCCCTTCTCCAGTAACAACTCTACTAAGGCCCTTCCCCACTGCTAGCTCACCACTGAGGCCCAGTATTGCTGAGTGCCAAGTCTATTTAATAATCAGTAACAATCTGTTTTACGTAATAAGAAAAATGAAAAGGAATAAAGAAAATGTCAAGAATATTCCACTTGGCACACACACACACACATACATGCACACGCACGCATGCACACACACACACACACACACACACCCCTTCACATTACGTGTACCCACTGTTTAACATAAAATGCAATGTTCCCAAAATGCTACAACTGGCCAGAAAAGGAGTATATCATTTTAAAGACAAAGGACCAATTCCTGTTAACATATAAAGAGTATTTGCAATCTAATTTAAAAAAACAGCAATTAATTAGATAGGCAAAAGATATAATAGAAAGTAAATAGGAAAAAATACAAATGGCTCTTAATCATCTGTAAAGATGCTTAACCTTACTCATTCAGAAAAATGCAAATTAAAACTACAAGATTCATTTTTTTCACTTAAGAGACTTACAAAGACCAAAAAAAAACTGATAAAGCATACACAGACTACTATATTGCTGCTAGGGCTATAAATTAGTACAACCTCTATAGGTGGATCTGACAATATCTATCAAATTGTAAGTGCCATTACCTTTGACACTGCAACTAACTCTATTTCTGAAATCTTTCATGTGTGTGAAATGATATATTTATTGCAACACTGACTGCAAAAGACTGAAAACCTGAATGTCCACCAATAAGGGACTGGGCTAACAAACTGGTATAATTTCTATAATCGTATACTTTGCATCTAAAAATAGAATAAGGTGCTTCAACATATATTGTTATGGAATAGCATTCATGATAAATTTTAAAAGCCAAGACGTGATACTGTATGATATATCACCATTTATGGAAAAGGAAAAAGTATGCATATGCCTATAAATCCTATAAATACAAAGATTATTTCTGGCAAAAAGGTAAAAAAATTGGTAATGATGGTTGCCTCTGGGAGAACTTGATACCTAGGAACAGAGATGAGGAGCATTTACTTTTCACTATATATCCTTTTGTACATTTTTAAATTATATACTATGTGTATGTATTATACTTTTTAAAAACCATTACTTTTGCAAAATAGAAAAGTCAGAAGGTATCAAAAAATATTTAAAAGAACAAATTTTCCCCTCACTTAGCCAGTCTCCACTATCTTCTAACAATTTACAAACACATTTTCATCTGTTATTAGGGAAAAAAAATTAACAAATCTTTTTTAAAGTGAAAACAAAAGACCAGTATTGGGTTAGGAAAGAAAGGTATCTTCTGCTAATCTTTTACTTAAATTTTTATTTCATTCCTTTCTTAGATGAAAAATCTATTAAATTAAAAGCCAGATAATTACTTAACCATGAAACTATTGATGAAGAGGAATATAACAAGCTAGATTTCCTGAATGGAATGTGAGAAATTCATCTCCCCTCAAGATATGTTGATCTTGGAATCAGATGCCCTTCCCAAGAGATTCCCCTATGTTTACCAAGCAGTCAAGTACACAGAACTACCAAAAAACAATTCTGCAGTGAAATATAGACTTGCTCTACTTTTATGTTTCTTTCTGCATCAGTATATATCGAAAACAAACAGTAACACTGATGAAGGGATTATAAATGCTTATAAATACAAATATTAAATTTCCTTCAGTATTCCTACCAAGTGGTCCTTTAAGGTGTAGGACTAGACTCTTAGTTCCATGTGTAAGCTGCTACAAAATTTCTACCACCTACAACTATAGATCCATTTAGTTGTCTTCCTAGTAAGATCAGGCCCCTCTGTGCCTTCAGCACATCAACAAAACCCAAAGTCAAAACCTACCAATGGAGACAGTGGGGAAGGCCAATGGACAAACAATATAGTATTTCATCTACCTATCAGGGTCAATTCCTCAGTGTTTAACACAGCCATATCTAATACTGTATTGTCTCACTATCCTACCCCTCTAAGCTGGAGGACCACTTGGCAGAAATAGTGAAGGAAATTTAAGCAGCAAATACAAAGTTGAACTAAATGGTCCTTAGATTCCACAACTGAAGAAAACAAGAAAGAAAAATTCTAATATCCTTAAAAGGGAGGAATTAATTCCAAAATCTTCTAAACGAAGAGTTGGCAAAAGTTTCTATAAAGGGTCAGATAGCAATACTTTCACCTTTGTGGACCATATAATCTTAGTAGTAACTATTCAATTCTACCATTTGAGACACAAAGTCAGCCATGGACAATAAATAATCAAATGGGCATGGCTGTTCCAATAAACTTTATTCATAGTAACAGGAAGACAGCGTGTAGGTTACAATTTACCAAGCCCTTTTCTAAATAATGATTCCCAATATTCCATATTCAGAAAATGAACTGCAAATGAGAAAAGTATCAATGAAAAATCAGTATGGTCTAAACATTTATTACCTATAATTGCACTACTACTAGAGTTACTGTGCATATCATTGTAAAATGGACAGTAAAGACTGGTTTGATAATAGCTTCAAAAACAAACCAAAAAACTAATGCAAGGCTTCAAAAACACAGATACATCAAAGACTACATACAAAATGAAGACATGACCTAAAGCCTTTTTCAGTGTGTATAAAAAAACGTGTGTTTTCAAAGGAAAGACCATTAGATGTTAAGGGGTGAGGACTGAACAATGTTGTTTTGGAGAACAGAATGTAAGTAAAGAAGAGCACAAACTATATATAATACTGTCACAGATTGAGAATACTGTCACTACCCTGTTCAAAAAAATATTGATACAATAATCAAAAAAATAACACTGAATTTAAAGAAGTCAAGAGCTAACCCAATACAGTAGTAAAATATAAAGTTCTGTTTCTACACTGTGTACAGGCCTAAAAGAACCTAGATTATTCCTCTCTACAGAAAAGTATGTTATTTACAGTTTTATAAATTGTAAATTTATATTTGCAAAGATTACATATGAGGGACGGGGCAGGAACAGAGACTAAGCATATGGTAAATATCACATAAATATGAAAATTCCGCAAAAAGCTTCACTGAGCTATAATGACCATGAAGAGATCCTACATATATACTTCGGCTTCCTCCTTCCTTCCCCTCCCTTTTGTTTGTTTTTCCACTAAAAAGGAAATGGGGATTAGTTATCTCTAACCAATGGGAATTAATAACTATCTAATCCAAAAGTTCATGAACAGGCTTGGGGGAAGGGGTGTCCAAGAACTTATTAAAGTTTCATCCAAAATAACGTTGTGTGTGTTTTATGTGTGTATGTGTACAAGTATGCACACCCATGCATACTTCTGTACATTTGCTAGGGGAAGAATCCACTGTTGTATTATATTCTTGAAGAGGTCAGTGAGCCTAAACAGTTAAAAACTACTATCCAATTTTTTGTGTATTATGTGTATATGCTGAAGAGAAAGAGGACTTAACAGGCAGAGAACGGAGCCCCAGGGACACTGATTCAGAACCCCATTCACATCTAATTTGGGGTAAAGATGTGTAAATGGTTAAAACATAATTATACATAATTATACCAATCTCCCTTGAGGTCTGTTATAGACTTAACTGTGTTCCCCCTAAAAAGATATACTGAAACCCTAACCCTCAGTACCTCAGTATGTGCCCTTATTTGGAAATAGGGGTGTTGAAGATATAATTAAAGCAAACGGTATCACACTAGAGTAGAGTGGTCTCTAATCCAGTTATCACTGGTGTTCTTAAAAGAGGCCATGTGAAGACACAGGGATTTAGCGGGAACTCCATGTGACAACAAAAGCAAAGATTGGAGTTATGCAGTTACAGGCCAAGGAATACCAAATTTGCCAACAATAAAAAAAGAAGCAAGGAAAGATACCCTTATAGGTTGTAGAGGGAGCATTTTGGACTTTTAGCCTCCAGAACTGTGAACAATACATTTCTGTTGTTTTAAGCCACCCAATTTGTGGTACTTTGTTATAGCAGTCCCATGAAACTAAGAGAAGGCCAAATACTGTAGTAACTAAAATTAAGATACAGAGCAAAAGGACTTCTAAAGATGCTGCATGCATCTCATGCCATAATAAACATATCCATGGACACTTTCCAATACACATGACACAGTTTCAGTTACCAAAATATCCTCTACTAAATACTGAAGATGGAATGACATTTCCAAATGGGTACAGGAAAGAATGGTAGAAAAAAGTCTTAATTACATACCAAAAGGTGAAAGATGAAAACTAAGGTTAATGTTCAGATCCCAGAACAAGTCACTGCGGTGACTACATCTGTATATTGTCAAATCTTACTATACAGTAGCAGATTCAAGAAGAGAAGTATTCTGATTATCTACTGTTAAGTAACAAAATCAGTGTAGAACTTGGGTGTCTTAACACAACAATAATCATTTTATTCTCTCACACAGTATCTGTGAGTTAGGAATTTGGAAAGGGCTCGATGAAGCAGAACAGTTTCTAGCTCCTGATCTTAGATCCTTTTTGCAAGGTCTCTCGATATGAGGAAGTTTTTTGGCTTCTCAAGGTAGACTGCTTACAAAGCTGCTAAAAAAGCTTCAAGACCAACATTCCAGTGAGCTAGACAGGAGCTCCCTCACCTTTTCTGACCTCACTTTGAGAGTCGCACAGTATAACTTCTACATTCTATTGGTTACAAAAAATTCACAAGACCCTGCAAATTAAAGGAGAGGGGACATAAACCCCACTTCAGGATGAGAAAAGAGTCAAGGTCACACTGAAAGAACATGCAATATGAAATATGGTTACAACCATCTTTAGAAAATACAATGTACCACAAAGGGCATGGTCAAGTAACTGCTTATTACTCTTGAGACTGTCAACCATTTAATCCATGTTAGACCTACTTCACAAGGCTAGGGAACAACAACAAGTTGTTCCTTACTACATTTTTAGCTACCCAAAATGCTTTAAAAAATATGGCCCCAGGGTTCCCTGGTGGTGTAGTAGCTAGGCTTTAGCACTCTCAAGGCCACGGCCTGGGTTCAATTCCCAGCCAGTGAACAACCAAAAAAAAGGGGGGCAGGGCATGCTTGGATATATTTTGCCTACCAAATAATGTCATTTACTGAATAAAAATTTTCATTTTTCCCATTCACTTATTTATGAACTACTAACCATAAGTAACCATTTGGAGATGACACACTTTTAGACAAAAGCAATTAAGACTATGAAGAAGCCTCAACTCCTAGGTAAGTATATATTTTGTTTTACAATTTTTGATAGACTCCCATCTAGAGGAATATTGGGAACCACTGGCCTAGGGTCTTTTCTACTATATTTTAATAACTCTGGAATATTTAGTGTTGTGATTAAGACAACATAAAAGAACACCTCCTCTGAAATTAAGCTATAAGCAACCAAGGGCCAAAATGAAAACTCAAAATGTACAAACTACTTGCTATATAGTCAAGCTGTAAGAATAGTGGGCTCCTTTTTCCTTTTTCAAAAATTAAGGCTTATAAAGCATTTTTTTACAAACAAAAGAAAATCTGAAGCATCTTAACATTTTTTCCCATAAAAGATGCTAGTGTCCAACTCTGTTGTGAGCACCCATTGAAGTAGATATAATGGCCACTCTGTTTGCCCACACAGACACTGATGTACCAATATTTAACTCTCTGCATCCTATTTTCCCCAATGTTGAAGGTAAAAAAATCTCAATAGGTTTATTAGTTCTTGGGGCACTACACAAGTATTTTGTACAATGATGTTGTTCCATAATCATGGTACTTTGTCAAGAGTTAAAAGTGCCTCTAGGACTTCATTATTCTGGAAAACATCAGACATGCAGAATTCCTTTGAGTAATATAAAAAAAAACCCAACACAAAGACATTTTAAGAAATCAAGTTCTACTCCATCCAAGAGGAAATGTCAATTCTATAGCATTAAAATTATTTTCTGACAAAAGAAATTTTTCAGCAACATCCATCCATTTTCCTTTGTTTTTGTTCCTATCCTTAATGATTGTACCAGTGGGATAACTTATCTACTCTGAAGCCTACAGAAGATGGGCTGTGCTATTGTTAACAGTTTGGTAATAAACCATTCCACTGCATGTATTGCAAAAACATGTATTCTACGCCATAGTAAGAGAAAACAATTTTTAAAAAGTAATTCCCACAAGTCACATATGATTCTTTTTTAGACAAACTATTATACTAGTCTCCCGTTACCTTAATAACAATGTTTTCATGCTAAAACATGAAGTTTTTATCCTAACACTTTCAGACTCAGAAAAGCGAAATGTTGCATTCCAATAAACAATGGATTATCTTCTAAGGTAATTACTGCCCAAAAATGGGCTAGACAACAAATGGGTTGCAAGTTATTTAGAAAGAATAACCTTCCTTTGACCCATAAAGCTACTTAAGAATTAACTATTACGTCAGTTATTAAGAGCTGCAAAAATGAGCACGCTATGAGATTGTAACAAAGACTTCAATTTGATTACAATGAATAAACTCTGGTTGCTGCAAACCGCAATGTTGCAAAGCTCCTATTGCACATGAACACTCAAAAGTATAAATTCTGTAATTTTCAAGAGGGACACTCACCAGCGAACTTGTGCTATCTTTGGTTGTCATGGTTTTCAACTACTATTCTTACTTAATTAAACATTACCATTACTCGAGCTCCATTATCATCATTTTAGTTTTAGTTGTCTTATTAAACTTGCAGAACAAATTACACAGTTCCATCACTAGGATTTTGAGGCCTACAGTTTTCTAACTAGTCTAGACTTTTAAGACAAGTAGTTTTGTGATTCCATTAGGATCCATCCATATCCCTAACAACTGAAGAAAATCCCTCTTACCTCTAAATGCTCTACCTTGACATTAAATTATTACTCCACTAGAAAGTGGGAATTAGTGAGCTAAAGAATGACGCAGCAAAAGAGCCAGGATAAAAACAGCTTGAGAGTCACTGTTATAAAGGTCCTTACACTGGCTATGGAGTCACTAACATAGGGGTACCTATTCTCCCTGCCCACCAGGTCCACACCTACCAAATGTAGCCTAAGGATTTGGAATCACATACCTTCATTAAAAATAACAGTAACTACTCTAAACTTGAATGTCAATGATCCTGCCAGTCTCTAGTTTTAGTAGGAAACTTCCAGGAATGTCTTAAAATGACTAAATCTCTTCTCAAACAAACCCTCTTCTCAAAAATTGTTTTCTGGCTTATCTTTAAAACTTTGCCAGGTTCATAGATACAGCAGCTTGCAACTAAATGCTGTCAGGCAGGGATCAGCCCCAAAAGGTATAGAAAACATGAGGCAAGTAGTGTTTGAAGACTTTTTGGATTCTTAGTACATGTTTCCAGCTGTGAAACTCACTTAAGCACCTAAGAAGCCTACCCCAACAAGTCTTATAGCCATGGGTTACTGTGCTAAAGATGGGGTGAGAACATGTATAGCAAAGTAAAAACATTACAGTATAAAAATTCAGGGAATTCTTCGTCAATTAAATAATTGAGAATCAAAGTCACAATGCTAAAAACCCTAGTGTTAAGATACTTCCTTCTCTAGAAACTAAAATCCAAAAAGAAAAGACAGCCAAAATAAATAAGTGCAACAAACTTACAAAAAATCAATTAGGGTAATGAATAACTACTTTGTTGGGACTGGCACTAACCACCTGACCTTGGGCAAGTCAATTAACTACTCTGATCATTTGTAAAATTCACTGAAGGGGAGGCCAAATCACTAATGGTTAAATCCTCTTCTAGTTTTCAAAGTCTATATATATCTATTACCATGTACTAGAATAAGTTGTTTCCTAATAGTACATTAGATACACAGATTTATTAACTCTAATAGGTCACAAAGGTTATCTCTTTAAAGCAATACACCAAATACTCATTGATCTTCAAACAGCCTATGCACTGCTCTGCAGTCAAATGTCCCAATAACAGCCAATCCACCTGTTCCCCTCTCCTAAGGATTCTGTGTAAGCTAATAACCATTATCCTTATTACATGGGTTGCTAGGTGCAACCCATAAGTTTTTAAAACCAAATACTTCTAAGTTATTTAGGACCATCCCTGAAACTAGATGGATGAAAAACACTTAGGATCTCAGGGCTCCACTGAGAATCAATCCTTTGTCAGCCCAACACACATTTCTAAACTCCTATATCACATCTAGGAGTTATTTTAACACAAATGTGAACCTCAAAATACTTTAACAGATCCTTTCCTCCACAGGTCTTAACTATGCAAGGACAAAATAGGTAAAAAGTTTTTTCCTTTACCTTTAAAAAAATGGTATTTACACACTTATTCATTCTTACATCATATATTCTACTTCCTGTTAATTCAGGATAAATAGCAGCCATTACATAAAGTACCATACACTGACTCCAAAATCTCTGGTAAAATCATTCCTAAGTACTGTCTACAGCTTTTCCCCAAGAATCCAATTAAGAACTTTTTTTTAAATTAAGCATTTGCATAATGAGTTTTATAATTTTATCACTTAACAATAAAGAACACCAGGTGAGCAGTAGTCTCAGAAATAAATTTGAGTTGAATTTTTAGCAGTAGGCTTTCTGCCTATACATTAATAAATGGATTATTAAAGCCAGAATCCACAGGTCCCCAAGGATATTTGAGTAGATTCTGAGTCTTATTAACCCACTGAAATTATATGAAAAACTGAATGTACAGGTACAAGGGCTGTCCAGAAAGTACCCAACCATGTAATACGAAAAATAGAGCCATGTATGGCTGGATTTTTCCTGGACAGCCCTCATACATTTTTCTGAGGAGATAGCACAAAGCTTTGAGGAGATACTCAAAGAGGTTTATGACCTTTGACTAAGAATCTCTGTATTATAAAATATTTTTAAGATTTTATTTTCAGTTAATACTTGAAAGTATTTAAGTCTACACTCCAAAATAATAAGCTATAAAGGTAAGAATTCTTTAAAGAAGGTTTTTTTCATGTAATTATCATGCAAGAATTCCATAAAAGACAAAAATGTGTAAACTAGATTTTTCAAAGTAATTCTAAGATTGTCATATGGGTAATATTTAAATTAAACAGACACAAACACACGCCACCATTTAAAATCTCAAAATGACACACTTGAAAGCTAATCACTCACACACACACACTCTAGACAAAATAGATCCCTTATACATGTGATATTTAGAAGGCATTTTAATGAAATGTGTCAAATAATCCACTATGGACAGTGATACATTCACAAAGTAGTGTGTTCTAACTTTTAATATAGCAATTGGCTTCTTTCACAGAAACTGGCTTCTTTCAAGTTTTAATGTAAGACCTACAGTATGTGAATAACATTCTGCAGGTGTCTAAAGGACAGAGATAAAGATGTAGATTTAGATACAACTTATTCCATAAAACTAAAGTTAGATTTTTCCAACTACATCCTTTCTCCATATGATCATCCTTATCTCACCCACCTAAACGTTCTTTCTCCCTATATAAATCTACTTTTATTCAGAAATAATGTCGTTTCCCACTTAGAATCTCTATAACCAATTTTGGCATATAATCTTGCTACCTTCTGTTTTATATATGTATATTCAGTCTCCCCAATTGCATTATCCCTGCCCTCCAGCAGATGATTATATCTAATTTCTCTTGCCTATTACAGTGTAATCCATTAGTCTCAAAACATGTGAACAAATTCCCACTTCACTTCAGTTAGCATGTCTATTGTTACACTTACCATGCTATATGGTAATGATTGGTGAAAATGTCTAGGAATTTGCTTCAAAATAAAAAAGGGGGGAAGTGGGTGAAGGTACTAATGAAACAAAATTGACCACAAGCTGCCAACTGTTAAAATTTGTGGTATGTATATTACTGTATTTTTATACTGGCAATTTCCCATAATACGAAGTTAAAAGAAGTTTGCCTCTCCTACCAGAATAGAGAATTTCTTAAAGACAGGTCCAGTAGTTTTCTCCTTACACATGTGCCCAGCAGAGAGCAGATAAATTTATTTCACAAAACATATTTCATTCTTCAGGCAGAACTACCTTTCAATGAAACTTCAACAGCTTTTTGATGGTATTCTATTTAGATTATTTTAATAACCCAGATAAAACTTGTATTTATTCATTCATTAACTATTTACTAGATACCTACCTTCTCAGTTATCCTGTCTTGGCAAATGGAGAATATCAAAAATAATTTATTCTCTTTAATAAATTAATAATCTGATAGTACCCTCAAGGATCCATGGGGAAAAGGGGCTGGGAAGGAAGAAAGGGAGATGAAGATAAAGAAATGCTAATTTAAAAAAAGCAATTAAGAAAGGGATCTAAGGTATCCATATTTTTTATGGATATAAAAAGAGGACATGCCATTTATTCAAGCTAAACAGGTCTAAAAGTTCCCTTCCCCACTCCTTTTTACAGATGAAAACGAAAGCTCAGAGAGGCAAGTCACACATCAAGTTGCTAACAAAACCAAAATTAAAATTCAGATCTGCTGATTCACAGTGCAGTGTGAATTTCCTACATTAAAATATTTTCTTCTACACACAATATTCACTAGCTAAAATGAATGACTTTTATTATTAATACATACTTCAGTTATATATTATACCTTACTAAAAAAGAAATAGGCTAATTAAAAAGGGGAAGGCTGGGAAGAAAATGCACACAACAAACTAAGACAGTTATACATGAGGACCATGCATTTATCACACTTCCTCAATTCTGAGACACATTTCACTTGAAGACACGGTATTTATTTCATAAACATTTTAAAATAAATATAGCACTGTAAAAGACATTTTCATTCCAAAAAATACTAAAATGTGAAAACATACCTCTAAATGTCATATTATGCACTCTATAAGATACAAAAACCACTATCATTGAAGAGACAGTGTCACAAGGCACAAACACACAGATCAAAAGTCCTATCTTATAAGGTAACAAATAGTTACTAAATACCAAGGCTATGTGGCATTTCTTTCAATTAAAAGTATTAATATAAATAAGTCCTTCTTGCCATTGGTCTTATACACATGACTTTCAGAGTTTGACAAAGCAAGGTTTAAATCTCAGCTCTGCCACTTTGCTCTCTACCCTTTGGAGAAAGTTACTACTTCTAAGCCTCATTCTCTTTATCTGTAAAATGGGATATCCATTTTAGAGAATTGTATGAGAATTAAATGTGGTAATTTATTTCAGAAAAATAGTACAGTACCTAGATGAAATATTAAGTTTCCTCCCACAATCCCAATGGGCCAAATGCAATTACACTACAAACTAGAACATATTCTTGACTTACAAGATTCCTCCCTCTACACTTTAGAGACTGGAATAATTCTATAGTGGTCATACAGCAAATCCTACTAGCTGACTTTGGAAAAATTTATTTGATAAGAAAATCTTATACTCTTGAAATCTGTTTTTCTTCTTCAAATTGGGAACAAAAAATAATGACAAATGTTAACTCTTTCAGTTAGTTATATGTAAATTTAGCACTTCATATTGTCTTACCAAACTTAGACTCTAAGCCCATTACAAAGCCACTGAAGAGAGGAACTACAAAACCAATGCCTGGGAAGAAGGAAAAATATAAGGACAAAAGACACAGTTAAAATGACTCAATTGTATAGGTGGTTTGGTTTCTTTTAACATTAAATTCATGTCTTAAACTCCAAGAAAACAATGTTCCAAGGAGCCAAGACCATAGCTACATGATTCAGGATGCTTTAGTGACCTGATCCCTCAGATTAAGCACACACCATCTTTCAACATGTAATTTCAAGATGTTTCCATCAGTAACAACCAGTAGGTACCAAAATAAGATCATCTTTTCTTCTATCCCAAACATAGTTCAGTCTAGCCCACCCATGTATTCCCTATTAGCTCATTTCAATTTAATGATTTTTTTCCAACTAATTATAAAAATAAGGCCCTTTTCTTAAAAATTTGGGAAAATACAAAAAGTACAAGCATTTTTAAACCACCCATGATCTTAGCAGTCAAAGACTAAAGTATTATAAGGGACATGACAACATCTTTCCTATGAATTTGCCCATAATTGTGATCATACCAAATTTTTCACTTGTATAGAGCACTTGCCACTAAACGTGATTAAGTATCAACCTATGAAGGCTGTTCAGAAAAAATCCAGCCATAAATATCTCTGTTTTTCATATTATATGGCTGGATATTTTACAGACAGCCCTCATATATCTTAGTATCTTCATTCTGGCTTCCTAAAATTCACGGGGTTTTTTTTCCTTACTTAACTCAATGGTTTCTTCTCAATCATTCTTCTGAGTCCTCTCAGCTAGATATATTTCACTGTTGACCTCTTCCTCTTTCTTAAAACTTTTTCTATCCTGAGTTTCCCTAAACAGTATATTCCTCAGTATCTACAAAACTTTCTCCAATTAATCTTTTTTTCTTTTTTTCATTGGCATGTTAACTGTCACGTTAACTCATGACAATGAGTTAAAAAAATTAGTTCAGTCTTGGTCTTTGGAGTTGCTTGTCAACTTTGAATCTCCAGCACTTAACACAGTGCTTAGCATGAAACAGAAGCTCAATTAATGTTTACTGACTGACTTTGCCAATCCTGATCACTACCTACTCGCTGACCTTGGGAAAATCTCTCTGAATCTCAGTTCCTTCATCTCTATAAAATAGGGATAATCGAAGGAACAGAAGCTTAGAAAGCTCAAAGCAGTGTCTGGCAAAAAGTAGCATCCAACAAATTATACTACTATTATCAACATAATCTAGTACAGGACTCAAAAATGTTTTTTATACGGTTGAACTCCAAATCTACCTTTCAATAATCCAACTTACTTTCACCATATTCTCTTTACATAACTCTCAAAAAATATTTCTGTGCTCTTTCCTTTACTACCTATCTCTAATCCATCATCAACTATTCTAATTCTTCACTCTTAGCCACCACACAGAACCATTATTTATCAACTAAGCTGTAACAGGCTTAGTTGATTTCCACACCCTTAAATCTTCATTCTTCAACCATCCTTTAAAGTCATTTTTAATTTGTCACTCATTATAATCCTCATGTCTTCCAATAACCATATGCCAACTCCTACTTCAAAAAAATGGTTCAAAACTCACCTCTTCCAGGAAACCTCTGAATAACTCCACGCCACTGGGATTATGTCTCTGCTCTGAGTCACCTCAGCACTTAGGTATTCTGTTATACTAAGGGTAAAATGTGATCAGTGAGTAGCATTACCAAGAAACCATTAAAATAACAAAATTATTTCTACATCATAAAGAATTGTATATTAGCTATAATGCTTTGATCTGGTCAGTTAAGAAACACCCTATACAAAGAAGGTCTTACTTGGTTTCTGTCCTTGACACTATACTAGTTTATGTTTGTCAAGAAATGCTAAATTCTTCATAATCTTTAGTCCTACCCTCAAGCAGAAATTATACCTCAGTGCCTATCACCTCCTCCTATTTAAAACCACTTGAAATTTGGGAGTGGGCCATTTTCTTTTCTACCACCTTTTCTCTGCCCACACCCCACATACAAAAACTCCAAAAGCTTTTCAAACAGAAAGGCAGTAGCACATACACCATGTCTGTCTTTCCTCAAAAGAACTTTGAACCTATTTAATTACAAAATTCTTTCCAAGGCTGAAAAATTTCCCATCATGATAATGAAATTTTACTACATCAAAATGGTTGATCCTATAGAATACCAGGAATGTACTTAAATGTTAACTCTCACTTGTGTTACTATAAGAGATCTTGCATCATTTTTATGCTATATTACAAATGCCTAACAAGATAGGTGAGAAACTCCCACTGTATGGCAGATTTTCTGAAAGTACCTTCTGATGTTGCCTTTAAACCAACACGTTCTACTTTTTTTTAATATAAAGAATTAAGCGATTCCTCACTGCCATCTAATCAAAAGCAAACATTACTTGTGCCATTACTTCTGAGAGGGTGAAAGTGTGTGCTGCTGAGGCAAAACAATTACATGATCTGCCACGGGGGTGGGAGGTCGAAAAGCCTCAGTAGTGAGTTAACAAGGCTGCTTCCTCTCGATGGGCACTGTGAATGAACCTATGAACCTGGCTGGCTGACTCCTGAGACATTCCGCTCTCCTGTCTCTGCCAAAACCAAATTATTATTGCTGACTTACTCATTAAAGATCCACACCCTTCAGCTACCATACTTAAACCTACCTTGTTTGCTCCCTGTATACTTTCCCCTAACCGGCCACTTAATGCCTTCTAGTTAAACAGCCTCCAACCACACCTTCACCCAAAGCCTTCCCCTCCAGTCACCTTTCGGTTTCAGCAGGTGCCTCTAACTCAAGATCCACGTGTCCCCATTTGCCCAGAAACCTTAACCTTCAAAACCCAAGCAAGTCCTCCCTTCATTTCTGGCTTATTCCCCTCACCCGACCCGCTATCAATACCTACTTCCAAGAGGCCAACAACACTACACTATTCCGCACCTTCTCCTCGGGCGCCCTTTTCTGAGCATCATCCTTTACCCATCATTTTTTTCCTCCTCAGACCCAGAATCCTTCAAGCACGGGCCTCCTTTTACTGTCACCCTGGAACACACTAGCCAGTTCCTCCGTTTACCACCCCGCGCCACCTTCGCCACCTCTACGGGGCCTCCCCACCCCCGACGGCGCCCCCAAGCTCCGCTGCTGCAAACCAGGCCCCTCCCTACGTCCCTGCTTGCAGTCCCCGCCCTGTAGAGGGCGGCAGCCCAGCCTAGAAGCCCAGAGACCACCGGGAGAAAAGCAGGCGCCCCCAGCTGTAGGAGGCCGGGGGCCGAGGAGAGAGCGTGGGCGGGGCGGCGGGTATAACCCCCACCTCAGCCGGGCCTGAAGCCCTCGTGCCCGCAGCTGCGGCCCCGGCTAGACAAGTAGGAAGCCTCAGTACGACCTCTCCTACCCGGTGTTCCTGCCTCTCACCTAGATGCAGAGGCTCAGGCCTCACTTTTCCCCCTGGCCGTCCAGTGATGGCTCCGCCGGCGCACTCTCCTCACTCGCTCTTCCCACCGCCCCCGACCGGCTGCTGAAGAGCGGACGGGCAGTGGCACACCCATTGGCTGTGGCCCTCATTCGCGTCAGCCGCCCCTACCCGAACCGCGGGATGTGACTGGCTAGCGCGGCGCCTCTTTTCCACGTCTTGTCCTGATTGGTTTCCTTAGCCCCTAACCAACAGGACCGCTCACCCGCCTCTCGGGTTAGGCCTCCCACCCCCCAACCTCGTTTCCATTCGGGAGGGGGGGGCGGGACCGGAGAGGATGGAAAGCGAACCGCCAATGGAAGCGCCAAGAGAAGGCCGCGGGGTCTGCCCGCGGGGGACAGTTCAGCCAATGGGCGTGCGCCTCACATCCCGGGCTCGGGCGCGCCTCCCCTGGAGGCTTGGGTTCCGGAGGGTCGCGCCCAGGGCCACGCCCGGCTGCCGGTCGAGCGGAAAAGAAGCCCACTCGAATGGTGGGGTAAATGCGGCGGGGACCAACCTGGAAGACTGCGGGCGGCCATTGTGGCGTGCTCCAGCACTGCCTACGTGGGGCCCGGCGCCTTCAGATGGGGTTGGTTCGGGTCCGTGAGAGAAGCCATCGCTGGGTGGACCACTGAACCTCTGCGAAATGCCCTTTAATGAGGAAGCGGAGCGTGCGTCTCGTTTAGCCTCGCGGGACTGTAGGCCAAATCATTCAACTTTTCCACTCCTTCCAGAATAATTTCGTACAAAACTTATCTACGTGAGAAAATGTAGTTATTTCTGGGGAAGTGGAAGGGGCACAAAGTAACCTAGCGGAGCTTGAAACGCTCAATGTCTTCACCTGGGTGGTAGTTACAAACGTGTATACACATGTTAAAATTAATCTAGGCTTACACTTAAGACTAGTACACTCAGTACTTTATGTATATTTTTTTTAAATAAATGGAATGTGAAAACAATTCTGTAATAACATTACCATAACTTTAGACTCTATGGGACTCCCTTGGTGTAAACGGCCCCAATAGGATTTAGCTCGCTTTCAAAAACGATAAACCGTAGGAAGAAAAAAGGCGGGGAGTGCGAATTAAAATGAGTAAGGACCTGGTGAATAATGCTCACATGTTGTACTTGAAGGATGAACCAAGACGATTCTGAATGAGTTTTCTTTAAGGATTTAGAGCTTGTCCCTGGGCATGGCCCCGTTAGCAACACAAAAGTACCCAAGGTACTGCACCCAGTTGGAATCTAGGAAACTTTACTGAGCTGCCTGCTTTGTGGCCACTTAAGTCTGAACCCAGGAAACTCATTTGAATACTATGGCTTATGCCGTGAAGAAGCGAGCTCACAGTTCAGTATAGTAATTCCATGGAGTGCACAGAATGCAAAGCTAACACAGCTGCTTACCCTCAGGGGTAAAACATTCCACTAGGTTAGGCAAGATGTTTGTTCCTGGAACCCAGGCCAGTAGCGAATTCTGAAACATCCAGGGTCAGGTGAAACACTCTTAGAAATGGGTCAATAGTTGCATATGCTCCCTCAAACAAGAACTAAGCCAAATTCTACCCTGTAAAAAGGCACCAGCAGCAAAACAGTTAATGATGATGGAATTCACATTTAGTAATTTCATAATTGAGTTGTTCAATTCAGATTGCCTTTGTTTAAAGTATCTGAGCTTGGCACATAAAGTTAGATAAGACCGTACTTTCCACAGAACAAAGGGTGTAATAGGGAGACAGGTGTAAACAGGTAATTCCAATATAAGGAATACATATAAAGATCTAAAAGCCTACAGAATCCAGAGGCATCTTAGAAGACAATGGAGCTAAGTTAACCTCTGCTAAGATTTATCAGCATATCATTTGCATTTAGACATGATTTAAAAAAATTTTTTTTAGTTACAGTTGACATTCAGTATTCTTTTATATTAGTTTCAGGTGTACAACATAGTGGTTAGACATAATTTATGCAGTGATTTCCCCTCCCCGCCTTAATCTAGTACCCACCTGGCACTATACATAGTTGAGGCAACATTATTGAATATATTCTCAGTGCTTTACTTTACATACCTGTGAGTATTTTGTAACTACCAATTTGTATTTCTTAATTCTCTTTACCCATCTATGAGTCTCTTTATGTTTTGTCATTTCTTAATCCTTTCACCTTTTTCACCCAGCTCCCCAAACAACCACCTGCTCCTCTTTGGCAACTATTAGTTTGTTCTCTGTATCTGTGAGTCTGTTCTGTTTTGTTTGTTCATTTATTTTGTCTTTAGATTCCACATATAAGTGAGATCATATGGTATTTATCCTTCTCAGTCTGGGTTAGCACTTAGCATAATACCCCTAGGTCCATCCATGTTGTGGCAAATGGTTAAAATTTATTTCTTTTTTATGACCAAGTAACATTCCATTGTATGTGCCATATCCTCCATCCAGTCGTCTATTGGCTGGCACTTGGGTTGCTTCCATATCTTGGCTATTGTAAATAGTGCTGCATTGAAAATAGGGTGCAAATATCTTTTTAAATTAGTATTCTGGATTTCTCTAGATAAATACCCAGGAGTGGAATTGCAGGGTCATAAGGTAGGTAGTTCTGTTTTTAATTTTTTTTTTTTTTTTTTTTTGGTATGTGGGTAGCTCCCTGGTTGGGAATTGAACGCAGTCCACAGCGCTGACAGCGCCAGCGCTAAAGGCTTAAGCCACTACACCATCAGGGAACTCCTGTTTTTAAATTTTTGAGGATGCTCCAAACCATTTTCCATAGTGGGTGCACCAATTTGCAATTCCACCAACAGTGCATGAGGGTTGCCTTTATTCCACATCCTTGCCAACACTATTGTTTGTTGATTTATTGATGATAGCCATTCTGACAGGAGTGAGGTGGTATCTCATTGTGGTTTTAATTTACATTTCTCTGATGGTTAGTGGTATTGAGCATCTTTTCACATACTTATTGGCCATGTGTATGTCTTCTTGGGTGAAATGTCTATTCAGGTCCTCTGCCTATTTGTTAATTGAATTGTTTTTTTGTTTTCTTTGTTTTTTTCGGTGTTGAGTAGTATCAGTTTTTATAAATTTTTCATATTAACCCCTTATCAGAGGCATTGTTTGCAAATATTTGCTCTCATTCAGTTAGTTGTCTCTTTGCTTTGCTGGTGGTTTATTTTGCTGTACAGAAGCTTTGTATTTTGATATAATGCCATTTGTTTATTTTTGCTTTTACTTCCCTTGCCTTTGAAGTCAGGTTCATAAAGTCCTCCTGAACTCAAAGTCTATAAGTTTATTACTAGTGTTTTCTTATATATATATTTTATTGTTTCAGGTCTTAGGTGGAGGTCTTTAATCTGTTTTGAGTTCATTTTGGTGTATGGTGACAGTCACAGTTCAGATTCATTCTTTTGCATGTGGTTTTCCATTTACTGAAGCACCATTTACTGAAGAGACTTTCTTTCCCCTATTGTATATTTGAAGCTCCTTTGTCAAAAATTATCTGAATTTTTATCTATATATTTGTGGATTTATTTCTGAGTGTTTTATTCTATTCCATTTGTATGAGTGTCTGTTTTTCTGTAATACCAGTCTGTTTTAATTATTGACACTTTGTAGTATAGATTGAAATTGAGGAACATGATGCCTCCAGCTTTATTCTTTTTATGTAGGATTGCTTTGGCTACTCGGAGATTTTTGTAGTTCCATACAAATCTGATGGTTTTTAAATCTATTTCTTGAATGAATGTCTGTGGGATTTTGATAGAAACTGTGTTAAATCTGTATATTGCTTTGGATAATATGGCCATTTTAACTATGTTGAGTCTTCCAACCCATGTACACAGAATATCGTTCCATTTCTTTGTGTCCTCTTCAATTTTTTCTAATAGTGTCTTATAGTTTTCATTGTATAAGTCCTTTACATTCTTTGTTAAGTTTATCTCTAGGTATTTTATTCTTTTTGTTATGATTGCAAAAGGTATTGTTTTTCTCATTTCCTTTTCTGAAGTTTCATTGTTGGTATATAAAAATGCAACTGATTTTTGTACATTGATTTTTGTATCCTGCAACTTGACAGTATTCATTTATTGTTTTTAATAGTTTTCTGGTGGAGTCTTTACAGTTTTCTATATAAAGGATTGTGTCATCTGCAAAAAGTGACAGTTTAACTTCTTCTCTCCCAATTTGGATACCTTTTATTAGGTTGGTACAAAAGTCATTGCAGTTTTTTGCATTGTTGAAATTTGCCATTTGATATTGGAATACATTCTTAAGTAAATGTGGTTATGTTAGACATAATTTTAATGTACATTTCTCGCTTTATGTTCTTTTGCTAATGACATTACTTGATGTTTATGTTAGACTTATTTTAGACTATGGAAATGATATTAGACAAAAAGCAAATTTAAGTGATTTTCTTTCTGGAGTTCAAAATGGGTCATAAAGCAGCACAGACAACTTGCAACATCACAATACATTTGACCCAAGAACTGCTAATGAATGTATAGTGCAGTGGTGGTTCAAGAAGTTTTGTAAAGGAGATGAGAGCCTTGAAGATGAGGAGCATAGTGGCTGGCCATCTGAAGTTGACAGCGATCAATTGAGAGCAATCATTGAAGCTGATACTTTTACAACTACACGAAAAGTTGCTGAAGAACTCAGTGTTGAACATTCTAAGATCATTTGGCATTTGAAGCAAATTGGAACGGTGAAAAAGCTTGATAAAGGGGTGCCTCATGAGCTGACCAGAAATTTTAAAATTGTCATTTTGAAGTGTCATCTCTTATTCTTTACAACAACAAACTATTTCTCTATCAGATTGTGACATGCAATGAAAAATAGATTTCATACGAAAACCAGAGCTCAGTGGTTAGACCAAGAAGAAGTTCCAAAGCATTTCCCAAAGCCAAACGTGCACCAAAAACAGGCCATGATCACTGTTTGGTGGTCTGCTGCTGGTCTAATCCACTACAACTTTCTGAATCCCAGGAAAACCATTACATCTGAGAAGTATGCTTAGCAAATCCGTGAGATACACTGAAAACTGCAACACCTGCAGCCAGCATTGGTCAACAGAAAGGGCCCAAGTCTTCTTGACAATGCCTGGCCGCATGTTGTACTACAAATACTTCAAAAGTTGAACCAACTGGGCTACAAAGTTTTGCCTCATCCGCCATATTCACCTGACCTCTCGCCAACCGACTACAATTTCTTCAAGCATCTTGACAACTTTTTGCAGAAAAATGCTTCCACAACCAGAATGCAAAAAAATGTTTCCCAAGAGATCATCAAATCCCGGAGCACAGATTTTTATGCTATAGGAATAAACAAACTTATTTCTCATTTGCAAAAATGTGTTGATTGTCATGGTTCCTATTTTAGTAAAGATGTGTTTGAGCCTAGTTATAATAATTTAAAATTCACGCTCCAAAACCACAATTACATTTGCCCCAGTATTTCCTTCTCTTGCCTCATTGCTCTGGCTAAAAATTCCAGTACTATATTGAATAGCAGGGACAACAGGGGACATCGCGATCTTGTTCCTTATTTTAGGAGAACAGGTCACAGCTTTTCCCCATTGTGTATGACATTAGCTGAGAGTTTCTCATATATGACCTTTATTATGTTAAGATACTTCTAGAAACATTTTATTCAGTGTTTTGATCATAAATAGTTGTATCTTGTCAAATGTGTTTTCTGCATAAATTGATATAATCATACGATTTTTTTCTTTTATTTTGTTTATTTTGTGTATCACATTGATTGATTCGCATATGTTGAACCATCCTTGTGTCCCTGGAATGATCTTTAATGAATTGTTGTATTCTATTTGCTAGTATTGTGTTTAGGATTTTTGTATCTTTGTTCATTAGAAATTGGTCTATAATTTTCTTTTTTTGTGTTATCCTTACCAGGCTTTGGTATTAGGGTAATGTTAGCCTCATAGAATAAGTTGAAAAGTGTTGCCTCTTCTTCATTTTTTTTTTGTAATAGTCTGAGGAGGATAGGTATTAATTCTTCTTTGAATGCTTGATAAAACTTGTTGGTGAGACCATGGTCTGGGGCTTTTGTCTTTGGGGAGGTTTTGGGTGATTGTTTCAATTTCTATCCTGTTGGTTGGTCTGTTTAGATTATCCAGTTCTTGGTTCAGTCTAGGTAGACTATAGGTGTCTAGAAATTTGTCCATTTCTTCTAGGTTGTTAAATTTAGTAGAATAAAGCCTTCATAATATTTTCTTATGATCTTTTGTATTTCTGTGATGTCAGTGGTAA
Organism: Lyroderma lyra; assembly: GCA_004026885.1. NCBI lineage: Eukaryota > Metazoa > Chordata > Mammalia > Chiroptera > Megadermatidae > Lyroderma > Lyroderma lyra. The sequence goes on from PVJL010002943.1 coordinate 137,500, forward strand.
TTTCTCCCCTTTCATTTCTAATTTTGGTTATTTGTGTCTTTTCTCTTCGTCCTTTGGTGAGCCTAGTCAGGAATTTGTCAATTTTATTGATTTTTTTTTAAAGAACCGGTTCTTTGTTGCATTAATTTCTTCTATTGTTTTTCTTTTCTCTATTTCATTTAGTTTTGCTCTAATTTTTGTTATTTCCTTCTTTCTACTGGCTTTTTTGTTGTTGTTGTTGTTGTTCTACTTCTTTTTCTAATTCTCTAAGATGTGATATTAGGATGTTTACATGTGATTTTTTTTTTGTTTCTTGGGCTAGGCCTGTAATGATATAAATTTCTCTTTTATGACCGTTTTTGCTGTGTCCCAATAATTTTGATATATTGTATTTTCATTATCAGTAGTTTCTATGTGTTTTTAATCTCTTATTTCTTTTTTGGTCCAGTCATTTTTTAATAAGATGTTGTTTAATCTCCATGTATATGTGATTTTTTTTTTGCTTGCTTTTTGCAGTTAATCTCCAATTTCAAAGCTTTGTAGTCTGAAAATACACTTGGCATAATTTCAATCTTCTTGAATTTTCTGAGACTAGTTTTGTGTCCCAGCATATGGTTTATCCTTGAGAATGTGCCATGTGCCATGTGCATTAGAAAAGAATGTATAGACTTATGTTGTGTCCTATAAATGTCAATTGTGTCCAATTGCTGTAATGTGTCATTTAAAGCTAATATTTCCTTATTTATTTTCTGTTTGGATGATCTGTCCATGGCTGTCATAGGGGTGTTTAGGTCCCCTACTATAATTGTGTTTTTGTCAGTTTCTCCTTTTAAGTTTGTTAGTAGTTGCTTTGTAAATTTTGGTACTTCCTGATTGGGGACATATATATTAATGAGTGTCATGTCTTCTTGTTGTTGTATTGTTCCTTTTATCATTATAAAATGTCCATCTTTGTCTTTTACTACCTTTTTTATCCTGAAGTCTGTTTCGTCCGACATCAGTATGGCAACTCCTGCTTTTCTCTGGGTGCCATTTGCTTGGAGTATTGTTTTCCACCCTTTCACTTTTAGTCTATGTTTGTCCTTGTAGTTGAAGTGTGTCTCTTGGAGACAGCATATGGATGTGTTTTGTTTTTAATTCAGTCTGCTACTCTATTTCTTTTTATTGATGAGTTAAATCCATTTTACATTTAAGGTGATGATTGATACATGAAGATTTCCTATGGCCATTACTTCTTCCTTTTTTATTTCTTTTTTGTTGTCTCAACTCTTCTCCATTTATTTTGATTTTTTGTTTCAGGTTGAATAGCCCTCCTTCAGTGTTTCTTGAGAATTCCCTCAGCTTCTGTATGTGTGGAAGGTCTTTAGTCCTCTTTCATATCTAAAGAATAGCTTTGCTGAATAAATTATTCTTGGCTGGTAGTTTCTTTTAATAATTCAAATATTTCATTCCACTCCCTCTTGGCTTGTAGAGTTTCTGCTGAGAAATCTGATGATAGCCTGATGGGCTTTTCTTTAAAGGTTATAATTTTTTCCCTGGCTGCCTTAAGAACTCTTTCTTTGTCTTTGATTTTTGACATGTTCAGTATAATGTGCCTTGGAGAAAATCTGCTAGAGTTCAGGTAGCTAGAGGTTCTGTTTTCTTCTTGAATTTGGGGTCCACTTCTTTCCATAGGTTTGGAGAGGTCTCGTCTCCTATTTATTTGAATAAGCTTTCTGTGGATTTCTGCTCTGCCCCTTCTAGTACTCCTATTATTCTAATGTTGTTCTTTCTAATGGTATCAGAAATTTCTCATATGGCACTTTCATTTTTTTTTTTTTGACTCTTTTTTCCTTCTGTGACATTTCAATGTTTCTATCTTTGATATTGCTAATTCTAGCCTCAATCTTGTCAGCCCTATTTCATATTCTCATTAGTTCATTTCTCTTATTGTGTTGTTTATCTCTAGAATTTCTGTGTAATTTTTTTTTTATAATTTCAATTTCTTTGTTAAAGTATTTCTTTTGCTCACAGATTTCCTTTGTGAGATCATTAGGTTTGTCTGAGTACTCTCCCAGCATTCTTTGAACTCTCTGAGTGTCTTAAAATTACAGTATTAAATTCTGTGTCATTAAGATCATTTATTTCCAAATCTATAAGTTACTTTTCTGGAGATTTTAAATTTTCTTTCTAAGTGGCTTTGAACCCTAAGGTGCTCATTATATTTGATGTGTTTCTTTTCCTGGGCACGAGGACTTTTTCCCTGGCAGATTAAAAAACGTCTTTCTGGGAGTTCCCTGGTGGTGTAGTGGCTTAAGGCTTGGGCGTTGGCACTGTCAGCGCTGCGGCCTGGGTTCGATTCCCAGTCAGGGAGCTACCCACATACCAAAAAGCAAAAACAAAACAAAACAAAACAAAAAAAACGTCTTTCTTTTACTTCCCAGGTGGTGCCCCTGTAGGGTCTTACAATATTTTCTCTTGGTTGTTTGGTAATCTCACCCTGGGAGCTTTCCTGGAAGGTGAGCTTCTCTTATTTGACCCAGTTGTCTTGGTCTTGATGCACCTCTTCTTTGGGAAAATGTGGTGGGTGATTGGTATGCTATGTCTCTGAGATCAGTGCAGGGAAAAACTGCTGCACCAGTGTTTTGCAGTTTCCCTGAGCCCTTCTTCTGGTTTCTGCAAATGTAGGGTTTGTTAGGGAGGGCACAGGTTTGTTTGTTTCACAAGGTAATGGCAGTTTGCTTTTTCCGTTCTCTGTAAAGCAGGCATTAGGTGGAATTGTGGGTGTGAGCTTTGGAAGAGTTAAGGGAAGCAGCCAGGCTCTGTGTCTGTAGTTTCTGCCTGGGGGTGGGGACAGTGCAGGTTATAGGTGTCCTGTGGTCACTCCCCTGGGTGCTGGCTGAGCAGTCACACCAGCCTGTTCCTCCCCAGTAGAATACCAGGTGGGATCTCGGGGCACGTGTGAAACAAAAGCCTGTTCCTCCGGCAGTAGAGCACTGGGAAGGCCCAGATAGGCATGCACCATGGCTCAGCCTTTCTCTTTTGTCCTGAGCTCACCTTTCACCCAGCATCATGTTTTATTCTGGACAGTTTTTCTGTAGCAGCCAGCTCTTAGTTTCAAACTCACCCAGAGGTTATTTGTAGTCAAGCCAGTGCTGCAGCACCTGTCAGCTTCTGCCTCCTATCTTGCCACATGGTAGCTGGGTCCCTATTGTCACCCAAAGCAGTTTAGCAGCCTTTGTTCAGCCTCTAACCCACCCAGGGCGTGGTGCTCTGATTGGAGTCCTAGTGCCCCACTGCTCAGGTTTGGTTTTAACTGGCCCATGGTCTCATGGGGTTTCAGCCACTCACACCTTCACTCTTTTCGGCTTTTGGCCTCTAGCCCAACCAGGATCATGCTGCTCTTTGGCCCATATCCCCCAACCCCCCCCTCCCCGGCTCCTTCTTCTGACAGCCCCAGCTCTCTTTCCCAAACCTCCTTTCCTCTCTGCTTTCTTCTCTTCTCTCCTATTTGCTCCTTTTCCTCTCCCCTTCAGATGTTTTCTTGCAAAGTGGATCTCTTAGCTGAGGCTGTGCCACTCAGGCTTTCCCCATTGGATTTCAGTTGTTCAATTGTATTTTCCAGGACAGGTTTCATGGATCTCCTCTCATGCCACCATCTTATGTCCCTAAAAAAGTCTGCTCTGATTTTTATTGTTTCCTCCCTTATCCTCACTTTGGACTTTTTTGCTGTTCTTTTTCTACATCCTTTGAGTATAAGTTCAGGTTGCTTATTTGAGATTTTTGTTCTTTCTCCTGGTGAGCCTGTATTGCTATGAATTTCCCCCTTAGGACTGCTTTCACTGTGTCCCATATTTTATGGGCCATTATGTTTCCATTTTCATTTGTCTCAAGATATCTTTTTATTTCTTCCTTGATCTCATTGTCGACCCATTCATTACTTAGTAGTGTGTTATTTAGCCTCTGTGTATTTGTGAGTTTTTCATTTTTCTTCTTATAATTGATTTCTAGTTTCATACCAATGTGGTCACAGAAGACACTTGATATAATTTCAGTCTTCTTAAGTTTATTGAGACTTGTTTTGTGGCCAAGATAGACATATGGTCTATCTTGGAAAATCTTCCATGTACCCTTGAAAAGAATATGTATTCTGCTGCTTTGGGGTGAAATACTCTGAAAGTATCAATTAAATCCATCTGGCCCAGTGTATCATTGAAGGCCGCTGTTTTCTTGTTGATTTTCTGTCTGGAAGACATGTCCATTGGTGTCAATAGGGTGGTAAAGTCCCCTACTATGATTATATTACTGTTGATCTCTCTATTAATGTCAGTCAATATTTGCTTTATATATTTAGGTGCTCCTATGTTGGGTGCATAAATGTTTACAAGGGTTATATCCTCTTGTTGGATTGATCCATTTATCATTATGTAATGTAGCTATTTGTCTCTTATTATAGCCTTTGTTTTAAAGGCTATTTTGTCTGATATGAGTATAGCTACTTCAACTTTCTTTTTCATTTCCATTTGCATGAAATCTTTTTCCATCCCTTTACTTTGAGTCTATGTGTATCATTAGATCTGAGGTGGATCGCTTATAGACAGTGTATGTATGGGTTATATTTTCTTATCCATTCATCTAACTTATATCTTTTGACTGGAGCATTTACTCCATTTACATTTAAAGTGATTATTGATAAATACATAATTATTGCCATTTTATTATTCATATTTATGTTTAACCTACATTTCTTCTTTAAAAAGTCCCTTTAACATTTCTTGTAATACTGGTTTCGTGGTGATGAATTCCTTTAGCTTTTTTGTCTGGAAAACTCATTATCTCTCCTTCAATTTTAAACGATCACCTTGCTAAATTGAGTAGTCTTGGTAGTAGGTCATTGCTTTACATCTTTGAATATTTTGTGCCACTCCCCTCTGGCCTGCAAAGTTTTTGTTGAGAAATCAGCTGACAATATTTTGGGAGCTCCCTTCTAGGTATTTAGCTGCCTTTCTCTTACACTTTTAGGAATCTCCCTTTGTCTTTAACCTTTGCCATTTTTATTATGATGTATGTTGGTGTGGGCCTCTGTGGGTTCATTTTGTTTGGGACTCTCTGTGCTTTCTGGGCTTGTGTATCTATTTCCTTCGCCAGGTTAGGGAAGTTTTTAGTCATTATTTCTTCAAATAGTTCTCAATCCCTCACTTTCTCTCTTCTCCTTCTGGTACCCCTATGATGTGAATGCTGTTGCCCTTGATGCTGTCCCAGAGGTCCCGTACACTACTCTCACTTCCTTTTTTCTGTTCTAATGGGGTGTTTTCTGCTACTTTGTCTTTCAAATTGCTGATTTGATCCTCTACTTCCTCTGATCTGCTGGTGGGTCCTTCTAGTGCATTTTCATTTCAGGTATTGTAGTCTTCATTTCTTATTACCTCTTTTGTATGGTTTCTATGTCCTTTTTTATGTTTCCTATCTCTTTGTTGATGTTCTCACTGAGTTCATCTATTCTTTCCCTAAATATATTGAGAATCCCGTAACCATTGTTTTGAACCCTGTATCTGGTAGGATGCTTACCTCTGTTTTGTTTAGTTCTTTTGTCTGGAGTGTTCTCCTCTTCTTTCATTTGGGACATATTTTTTTTGTTTTCTCATTTTGGCTGCCTTTCTGTATTTATTTCTATGTATTAGATAGATCTGCTACATCTCCAAGTTTTGGCTGAGTGACCTTAGGTAGTGAATGCCCTGTACATCCCAGTGGCACAGTATCCCTGGTCACTAGTTCTCCAAGAGTGTCTCTTTTGTGGGTTGTATATGCCCTCCAGTTATATTTGAACCATAATTTCTACTGGCACATCAGTGGGTGGGATTGGCCCTCAGGCTGTCTGCCCGTGGGGTTTGACCCCGTCCAGAGCTTACAGGAGGAAGGGACTTACCCCATGGAGCCATATTCACCCCAGAAGGCTCTAGAGTTTGCTGAGCCCACCCTTTGGGTATGCTGCTTATAGGAACAATTGGATGGTGCTCTGCTGTGGTCTGAAGCCAACCTCCAGGTATGTTGGTTCCTTCCTCTTAGAAGGGGCTCTGGTGCAGGTGTAGGTCCACTGCCTATAACTGGTTGGGAACTACCTGGTAGGAGCTACAAAGCATCTGGTTGGTCACTCCATGCTGACTTCCATAAGGCTCAGCCACCAATAGATCCTCATGCAGTATGAGTTGGGTGAGGCAGGATCTCAGAGTCACCAGAGTGGGATGAGTAGATTCTGGTTTGCTGATGAGCCTGGAGCTACTCATGAAAATCTCAGAGCACATCAAGGCCACCTACTAGCTACCTAGGACCCACAAACCCCTGAGAGATGTCCAAGAAATAGTGCAACATGGCCAGGACTAGCTGCTGGCCAAAAAATACTTAGCATAATAATCTCTAAGACCATCCATGTGGTCACAAATGGTAGGATTTCATTTTTTTCTATGGCTAAGGTAATATTCCATTGTATATATGTACCATGTCTTCTTTATCCAATCTTCTATTGACAGGCACTTAGGTTGCTTCCATGTCTTGGCTATTGTAAATAGTGGCACAAGGATTATTTAGAGCTAAAGACACTTTAAAAAGAATAGATATGAGAAGAAAATTTTTATCTCCCTTTTCTTCTTGAAAAGAGGAGATAAAAAATTTCCATATGAAAGATGCCTTCCCTATATACCTGAAGAAAAGAAACATTTGAAAGGGAGAAAATTCTGAGATGTCCTAAATTAAATTATAGCTGGCTGGAGGGTAGGAAGAAGAGACAAGAAAAGTTAATCAGTTAACAAGCTAGAGAGAAAAGCAACAAGACACTGCTTACTTTCCTGAATGTATATTGAAACTTTGAATTCCAGGTGGCTATTTCCAAGGTTATTTAGCATGAACTTTCCAGACTGTTGCCCCGAACCAATACAAAAATAGTACATACTTCTTTCTTACAGATACATACCTATCCCAGAACGAGCCCTGCTTCACCTTTTCCTGCCTCCTCTATAAGTAGCCAATGTAAATTCTTTCTAAACAACTTACATCATTCTTCCCCAAACTCATTGTATAAAAGAATTCCATCAGAAATGTTTGTATTGTCCATCTAGTTCTGCTGCTAGCAATTTAGATGACATACTCCAAGACCTGGTCCTTTTTCTGGCTAGCATATGGCTCAATAAGCCCTTTCTTCCAGAAAAGCTTTCAGCTTCAAAAGACTTTCATTGAACACATTCCTCAATGGGAAATCAAAGCCAAGAGAATCCTGTATAAGTAGACCTTGTTAAGATAATTCTTGTCTTCCTTTAGCCTCCCCAAATAGTGTAGTTACCTCTCTTTGTTTGACCTAATGTAAAAGCCTGTAGGTTTTGCCATTTCTTTGGGTCTTCATGTTCTTATGAAATTTACGAAACATGAATTGTTTACTTCTCACCTGTTAATCTGTTTTATATCAGTTTAATTCTCAAGCCCAGCTGAAAAACCCTAAGAAGACAGAGGTAAAATTTTGCCTCCTCTGCCTTCTCAACTGTCTCTAGACCCTGTTTATTGATAAGAGTGCCCTGGTGTTACCTAGCTTATAGGAATTGAGAGGAAAAGGAATAGTATTTGTAACATTTCTTTAAATATCATCTGTTGTCTATTTTCCAAACATCACTATGAAAAGAAGAAATTACCTTGCTGAACAGTTAATTTTCACATTGATTAGATGATCATTTGTCCTTTTGTGGGTGGCATTGTCATTGTTTAGACCTCATTGTTGGGCAGGAGTAACTTAGTAGAACCCTGAGACCCAGAGATTATTCTTTTTATTGTTTTCCTGTCTCCTGTTTTTTCTTTTTTTTTTTCTTTCTTAGAGATTTACTCTCTTTGTATGTGAGTCAGAACAGAGCTGCTGCAGATGCCAACAGTGGGAATTACTAGTTTACCATCTGTATTTAAACATCTCAGAATGTCTAAGGTGTAAGCCACAGACTCTGAGTCACCTATTTCCTACTCTTTGGGGGTGCTTTTTAAAAGCTGTGCCTAGAGTCTTCTAAGATCAGTTCCATCACACCTTGAACTCTAGGGAAAGGCCTTGTCCCAGAAATATTTGTAAACAAAGACCCCAAACTGGGAGAATATCATGCAGTAAATCACACCTGTGTATAAAAATGTTGTCAGTGTATACCAAGGTATGTCTTTTTAAGGAAGTAAAACTTGCATTTGACTCAGTCCCTAATCTTTTATCCCGAGCAGAAAACAGTGCACAGATTATAGTTACTCTATAAAGAACAATTTAATCACTGTCAAGATATCTATAAGAGTAGCAAATTATAAGTTTTTTTTCTAATGAATTAAGCAATGTTCGGCTTGAAAAGACTAGAACACAGTGATTAAGAGTCTTAACTCTAGAAATGAACTCCTACTCCTGGGTATAGAATCTCAGCACTACCACTTACTGTTTCTATAACCTTGGGCAAGTTATTTACCCTCTGTGTTTGTTTCCCAGGGTAAAATGGAAATAACGACAATAGCACCTACGGCGTAGAACTGCTATGAAGCTGAGTGAGTTAATATTTTAGCATAGTTTCTGGCTAAAGCCTTTAAGGTTGTAAAATCTTAAGGAAAATTACTAAAGTGAAAAACTTCCCAGAACCAATGATAATGCCTATTTTCTATTTTTGAAGATATATTAATATGCCAAAAAAATACTTTATAGATATCATTTCTAAACCTCACAACAAGGTAGGTATGCCTATATCTATTTTATAGATAAGGAAGTGGGAACTTGGAGAATTTAATTATATTGCCTAAGAGTATAAAACTGAGTAATGGTGTTGGGAATTGCAATTCAATATGTCAAATTCGAAAGCTAGTGCCCTTCACTGTGTAACATTGTTTCCTAAACTTTCTTATCCATCCTCTACATTTAGTGATATTTATACTATTTTAGAACTGGTCTTAAGAGTCACTTCACAACACTTCTTGCCCTTTTGGCTAAGATCAAGTTAGTATCTGTTCTTATCAGTTTAATATCTGATATAGCCTCAATCTGAGCTCAGTATGTTCAGGGATGGACCTAGCAGGTATTGTGCTAAGTGAAATAAGTTAGATAGAGAAAGACAAATACCATATGATCTCACTATGTGTGGAATCTAAAAAACAAATGAACAAAACAGAAACAGACTCAGAACAAACTGATAGTTGCTAGGTAGGAGGGGGACTGGGTGAAAAAGGTGAAGAAATTAAGAAGTACAAATTGACAATCACAATATAGCCACAAGATGTAAACTATAGCATAGGGAATATAGTTGATAACATTGTAATAACTGTTTTTGGTGTCAAGTGAGTAATAGACTTATTGGGGGATCACTGCATAAATTATATACATATCTAACAACTATGCTGTACACCTGAAACTAACATAATATTGAATGTCAACTATAACTGCAATTTTAAAAAATTTTTTTTTTAATTAGGAAAAAAACAATGCTTCTGACTGGAAAAAAAAGTCACTGTCCATCCCCTCTGTCCATGCACAAATAGATAAATTGAGATCATAAAAAGTTAACTGACTTTTCCAAGACTACCTGATTACTTAATGACTATTAAGCAGCTATTGAATGCCAACCAATCATCTGCTGGTAAAGAAAGGAATAAACACTTATGTACATTACTATCATAGTAGCTTTCATATGGTAAGCAACCAACACTAGCTATGTTTATCATTGTTCATTTATTCATTCATTCACGTAACCTTCATTTATTGGGTATTTCTTACTAGTTTGGTACCTGGGAATATAAAAATAAAACAGATACGATTCCTTTTGAAGCTCATACTAGCTTTCCAATATGAGAGCCACTAACCACATGTGGCTATTGAGTACTTGAAATGTGGTATGTTAGAATGTACTGAAGTATAAAAAAACACAAGATTTTGAAGGCTTAGTATGAAGAAAGGTAAACTATCTCAATAAATTTTTTATGAGTTACATGTTGGAGTGACAATATTTGGGATATATTGGGTTAAATAAAAATATTAATTTATTTTCATTTTTTAAGTATGGCTACTAGAAAAGTTAAAATTACATGTGACTTATAGTTCATTTGGGCAGCTTTGGTCAAGATGAGCACAATAAAATGTAAGTGCTATGGCACAGAGGAACAACTGCATACGGAAGTCAAGAAAAGCTTCATTGAGGAGGTAATATTTGAAACCCAAAGGAGGAGTAAAGGCATTGTCAGATGAATATTTTCCAGCCAGAAAATGAGCATGTAGAATGTCACATACATGTGAAAGAGTAACCAACAAGTTGAAATGTGATAAATAGTTTGACGTGTCAAATTTGGGATAGAGGGCCATAGTGCTTGATGAGAAGTAGTAAGAGATGAAGTTGAAAAAATACATTGAAAAAAGGTTATGAAAAGCCTTGCAAGCCATGTATTATTGAAATTTTTGATAAAAAGGACTGACATCTTTTTATTTGAGCCTTAGAAAGATAACACTAATGGCCATGTGGAAATTAGACTGGGTAGAAAAAAAGACTTGGGATGAGAGAATGGGAAATGAAGACAGGAGATTTATATGGTCATAATTTGTGCAGTGATAGTGGGAAGTCGAGGAGGACTGAGCCAAAAAAGACATCTCAGTATAGTAGAGCTGACGAGATCTGACAACTCATGTCAAGGAAGTAAAGAAAAAAGGAATCAAGAGACACAGCCATTCATATTTGTACATGGTTACACAGTGACATTTCCTTCTGTTTGTTCAGTAATTTTATTGAAAGCCTATTTATGTGCCAGGTGATAGTGCTAAGTGGGCTTCTGGTACTATGTCCTAACTTTGTATGATTATGTTTAAAACATAATTTACTAGATTTACTAGAGATCAGAAAAGAATAAGTGATTAAATCCATATTTAATTATTGGCCCTCTAATGATGCTTTCATTTTACTTCTGTGGAATTATATCTTATATTCTCAGGGACCTTAAAGGATCAAAAGTCTTGTGATAAAGTGAGAGTAGGGGGTTCCTCATCCAACGCGGTAGCCACTTAGGACAGGAATCTGATCCCTGAGGGGAGAAAATCAGCACACTAAGTAACAGGTATAAATTCTGATATTATAAAGTTTAGGAAAGGATGTAAGGAAACAGGAACTTTTTCATACACTGCTTGTAAATTAATACATTGCATTTGGAAGTTTGTAGTAAAATTGCAAATTTCATAGAATTCAGTCATTGGATTTCTGTATCCCTGAACAGTGCTCTGTAAAGTGAGCACTCAGTCCAGGCTTATCTGTAGCAATAATACAGAATTTTTGTCAGTCAAAAATTACCCTATCCAGTTCACTTGCTACAGCCAGTTCCCAGTCCTTGTTCCTTCTGTGCTCCACTGTCTGTTCCTCTGTGCCCTGCAACTGCCCCCTCCACAGACCGCAAAGGAGAAATCACTGTGTTCATCATCAACAATATCTCTGGCATGTGCAAAGCTGTCTTTGCTGGGGATGATGACCCCCCCCCATCTACACTGTGCTCATCTACAAGGGGTACAACCTACCCCACACCATATTGCATCTGGATCTGGCTGGCGAAGACCTGACTGATGACTTCATGAAGATCCTCACAGAGTGTGGCTACAGCTTCACCACAACAGAGCAGGAAATCATGCATGACATCAAGAAGCTCTGCTATGTCACCCTGGACTTTGGGCAGGAAATGGCCATACTGCATTCTCCTTCTTGAAGAAGAGCTATGAGCTGCCAGATGTACAGGTGATCACAATCGGCAATGAGTGGTTCCGGTGTCCAGAGGTGCTTTCCTCAGTCCTCCTTCCTGGGTTTAGAGTCCTGTGGCATCCACGAGAACACATTCAACTCCATCATTAAGTGTGATGTCGACATCCAGAAGGACCTGTATGTCAATGTGGTGCTATCTATTGGGACCACCATGTATTCCGGCATCGCAAGGATGCAGAAGCTGATCACTGCCCTGGCCCCCAGCATGATGAAAATCAAGATCATGGCCCCACCAGAGCACAAGTACTAGGTGTGGATGGGAACTCCATCCTGGCCTCACTGTCCACCTTCCAGCAGATGTGGATCAGCAAGCAGGAGTACACATGGGTTGGACCCCTCCATTGTCCACTGTATATGCTTCTAAATGGACTGCAGGTAGGTGTATAGCATTTGCTGCATGAATTCATCAGAAGTGTAAGTTTCCCTGGCAAATGTACACATCACATGCTAGCCTCATGAAACTAGAATAAGCCTTTGAAATTTGTCTTCAAAGCTTATATCTAATATCAGGACTGGATTGTTGACCTGGTTCCTGATTTTGACCTTGTATTCAAGTTAACTGTTCCCTTGATACAAGTATAATACCCTGTAAATATCTTTGATTTAAACGTGTAGTACACACAGCTCGGTCATTTCGTGGCTGAACTGAGAATATGTTTATGTAAGAGAAATCCAAGGAGTTCCCTGGTGGTGTAGTGGCTTAAGGCTTTGGCACTGGCGCTGTGTCATCGCTGCAGCCTGGGTTCAATTCCCAGCCAGGGAACTACCCACATACAAGGAAAAAAAAAAAAAAAAAAAGAAATCCCGTAGTTTGATAATCTGTGAGACCACAGATTCTTGACCTGTGCACAGTATTTATGTGCAAGAGCTGCCTATTCATGTAAGGTTTTTGTACACAATTCTTTAAGAAATGACAACAAACTTTGGTTTTCTACTGTAATACGAGAACATCAGGCCCTAGCAACATATCACTGTGAGGAAAATAAAGTACTACAGTAAAAAATTTAAAAATTACCCTACCCATTTCTTTAAAGTCAAGTATTGATTATAATAATCACCAAAAAATTATGTTAATAAAGTTTGAACAATGAAGAGGAGACAGATACTCAGCAATCTTAGTTTTCATTCTGGCAAGTTCTGCATGCTTTATGCTTGACTCACTATCACATTGTAATTTTTTTTTCAGTTGGTTCCCTGAGCAGGGATCCAACCCAGGCCACGGTGGTAAGAGCACCAAAACCTAGCCACTACACCACGAGGGAACCCCCACATTGTAATTTTCAACATAGGGTTTGGTGAATTTTGAGGGGTAAAAGAAAGTTCTCAGTTACAACAGTTAATAAAAAATACTGACCATCAGGTTAGAGTCATGTTGGCCAGAAGAACTTGAAGTTCAAGGGAAAGTTTTAGAAACTAAAAACTGAGAAAGGGGAAGGCTCTAATATTTAAAATACAAACGACATGAGTATTTCTCTCCTCATCTTTGAAAAGTGGCAATTCAGGTTACACACGCCTTCAAACATAGAATGATAAGGAAAAGCACGAGGAATGTACACAGAGATTAAAGAAAAATTAGTTGTACAGGAGGGTGAGAATCAAGTTTTCTTTCAACACAATAAAAGTCTGGTAGAGCCTGGATTCTAGAGCCATTTTTTCTTGTAATTGTGCCCTATTTTTTCTAGAACACAGCCACTTTTACTTAATAAAAACATCAAGGGGTCTGAGGAAATCTCAGTTTTGAAACTGGTATTTATGTTATTCAGGAAACTGAAAGAGATGCCAAGGTGTCAGAAATAGGCTTTATTGTATATGGCAAGTATGGTGGTGTGTTACTGAGGCATTGCTAGGAGAGCTGGTTGCCAGGAGGCCTATGGAGCTGGAAAAACAATGTGGATAAAGGAAGGGGAGTGGGGAGGGGCTGGAGCTGGGGAGGGAACCCACCAGATTGTAAGGTCTGAATTTGAGGCTTGCTAGTCCAGAAAGTAGACTTTGGATCCTAAAATGAGCAGGTGAGATTCGTAACTAAATTTGATGAAGTTGGTGTAGTTGGCCTGACTGCTGCTTGGTTTGTAATTAGGGGATGTATCTTTCTAGTGAGATTATGATCATGTGCCCTCTTTAATACATTCTTTTTCCCAGGACCACAGCCTCTTCCTTGTAGACTGAATTGGGAATCTGAAAGTTGTGGGGTAAACAGGGAATTCCACCCAAAGAGACTGTTACACCTGGGGCATATTTCAATCAGTTAAGGCCTGGGGAAATATTCCTGACCCACACAAGAGCATTTTTCTTTTACTAGACACTCTCAGAATTTGCTTTTCTGAACCTGCTTATACTTTTGAAATAATTTCAGATTTAATAAAAAGTTGAAAGAATGTTATCAAGTGTTCCATATATCCTATGCACAGCTTCCCCTAGTGTTAACATCTTACACAATCATGGTACAGTTGTCAAAACTAAGAAATTAATATTGATGTAATACTATTAACCATGGACTTTATTCAGATTATACCAGTTTTTCCACTAATGTCCTTTTTCTATTCAAGGATACAAAGCAGTGTCCCACATTGCATTTAGTCATCCTTACATTGCCTTCATCCTGTCCAGTCTTTGACAGTTCTGGCTTTCCTTGTTTTTTGACAGTTTTAAAGAGTCCTGCTCAGATATTTTTTAGAATATCCATCAGTTTGGATTTTTTTCAGGATTACACCAAAGGTGTCAAAGATGAATTGCCTTTTCCTCACATTTTCAGGGGAATATCAACATGATTTTATCACTAATGATGCTAACCTTACCCCTTTGGTTAAGGTAGTGCCTGACAATCTTCTATTTTCCCTTCCTATACTCTGTTCTTTGGAAGCAAGTCAGTAAGTCCAGCCCACGCTCAAAGAAGGGGCATTTAAGCTCTGTCTGGAGCGGGGAGTATCTGCAAATACTGTTTTGAATTGTGTAAGGAAAATTTGTTCTTTTTTCTAGTATTTACCTATCTATTTATTCAATTGTTTATATTAGTAAGGGCTCATGGATATTTATTTTATTCTTTGGGTTATAAATTTGTTGTTCAAATTGTTTCAGTTTTGGCCAAATGTATCCAGCTTTGAGAGTTTTTTTCAGGTTACCATCCTGTGTCGCTATATTAGAGAATTGTGTTTTGAAACCAAGATTTCCGTGCTATAAGTACTCATTGCTACTGAGGTGCCACTGTTTCTAGGCCCATTCTTTAAGCAGAGATAGCAAATATATGTGTGTTCATATGTGTACACATAGCTATTATATTAACCTATGCAAACAAACATGAGGTTGGACAATTAATTTTATGAACTCAATCAGAAAAAGTGCTGAATATCACTACAGTTACCTTTAACGTACTCCTCTTGGGAAGCTGCACACTGACACCAGTGCCTAATCTACTCTTTAAAGCAATTTTGGAACTCTTTTTTTCTAGAAAGGCCATCACAGCTGTCATTATACCCCAAATCTGACAGTTAAGTTCATGAACTTGCCTCCTTGCCGAGGTTATGACACCTTACCAAGTTGTTTGTACCGTGCTGCCAACGTAAGTGCACAATGGCAAGTCTCCATTCTTCAGGTGGGGGCAGAAGATTCCACATTAAGAATCTCGATCTAAACACTAAAGCAAATCGATGAACACAACAGAGGGTTTGTTGAAAATTGACGACTGTGTTCTAGAGAGTTAAATGTACATATGCACATTGCAATGGTTAATGTTATGTGTCACATTAGCTAGGCTATGGTGTCCAGTTGTTTGGTCAAAGCATCAATCTGTATGTTCCATAAGGGTAGTTTTTACATATGATTAAAACATTTAAATCAGTAGACTTTGAGTAGAGCAGATTACCCTCCATAATATGAATGGGCCTCATTCAGTCACTTGAATGCCTTATGAGCAAAGACCACGGTTTCTGAAGAAGAAGGAATTTTCTTCGAGACTGCAACATAGAAACCCCACCTGTTTCCAGCCTGCTGCCCAACAAAATTCTCAAGACTGTAACATTAACTCATACCTGAATTGCCAGCCTGCTAGCCTGACCTACAAATTTCAGACATGCCAGCTGTGCCCCCAACCCTGGCCATTGCATGAGACAATTTCTTTACACACACACACACACACACACACACACACACACACACATACCTATTGCTTGTTTCTCTGGAGAATCCTAATGCATATATCAAAAGGTAACCAATACAAAAAAAATTTTCATAAAAATGTCCAGTTCCCTTCTCACTCTGAAAAATGAAAACTCTTAACTTAGTGTTTATCTAGATATTGTCTCTGTTTTGTCCAGTTTTGATTGTTCTTGGCTTTGCATTGTCCAAATCCTGTAGATTATCACTGCTGTGTCCCATGCTGTTCTTACTCTATGTCAATCTGCACTTGGATGTCCTATTGCTGCTGTAACCACCTTAGTGGCTTAAAACAACACAAATTTCTCTTACACTCCTGGTGTCAACAAGGCTCCATTCCTTCTGGAGGCTCCAGGGAAGACTCTGTCTTTTGCCTTTTTTAGTTTTGAGAGGCCGTTCCTCGGCTCATGGTCTCTCTTGCACCACTTCAACTTCTGCTTTTGTTGTCAGACTCTGACCCTCCTACCTCCTGTTTATAAAAAACTTTGTGATTACACTGGACCTACCAGAATAATCTAAAAATAATCTCCCCATCTCATGACAAGTTAATCATATCTAAAAAACTCCTTTTGCATATAAAGTAACATTCACAGATTCCAGGGATTGGGACATGGGTATCTTCAAGGACTCATTATTCTACCTATGAGAGATGTCCTTTTTTCTAATTTCCCAATTTTCTAATTTTCATTGTTTTACTTAACCCTTATTTTTATTCATAAAGTTATTTACAAATTTCATTTGGAAGACTATTTTAATTAGTCTATTTTTCCTAGGTTTATTCTAATACTCTGCAAAAGTATTTTTCACTTGATAAACCCCAACTGCTTTTCTTTTTTTCTAATTGCATGATTCTGAAGCATTTCTTTATACATACATACATACATGCATGCATCCATACAGACATTATACACACACACACATGTATATACATTTAACCTGTACATTTACTCTGAGTTCTGCTTTGTCCTTGTATGACAAAGGACAGATAATTTAACAATCATTTTGGTAAGAAAAAGAAATTATTGATTGGTATTCTACCTGAAAATGGGTTCGCTCCCTTTAGACAATGGTGTATAGATAGGTAGTGCATATACTCAGCTGCTTCCCCCCCCCATCCTTCTTGGCAATAGAACCTTGATTTTGGTTTGAAGTTGTGACAACCAAAAATCTTCCTTACTATTGTCAAAAGTTCCTTTGAAGGCAAAATCAGCCTCAGATGAGAATCACTATCTTAGACCAGTCATGATAATCCAGTTGGCCTTTATCAGTGATTTATTTGGGGAAGGGCATATGATCCAGTTCTGGCAAAATGGAAGGAAAAGACTCTTTAGGGGTTGAAGGTGGAAGGAAGAGGGGTCCTGAGGATGATTTTTCTTTCTGGGGAAAAAAAAAGAACTAAAAAATGATGAGACCCTTTTAGTTCCTTCCCCTTCCTTGCTGCCTAGGATTTTGGTGTGTATGGACTTGAATCTTGGAACTATGGCAGCTATATTGTGATTCTGAGGTACAGCAGAGAAGAAAGATGGGAGAAGCCTAGACACTTAATGACATAGTTAAACTTGTGGAACCAACCTTGGAACTGACTACCTCTAGATAGTGGGTATGCAAGATAACAGAATGTCTTTATTGTTTAAACATTGTTAAAAATTCTGTTATTTGTAGTCCAAGGCATCCTAACTGGTAGGATTAAAATATAATAGAAATAGAGAGCTACATTAAATATTCTCCCTGCAAAATAGCCAAATGGTGAAAGTTTAGAGGAGTGTGAGATGTTTCAGAAGAAACATCTGTAACTATTTAAATACTACACAGTACTAAGCAACAGAATAAAAATATTCATGAGTACTTTACACATCAGGAAAATTTAATAAGAATATTAATTCAAGTAATAGCTTGAACACTAGATAAAACAACAACAGGAGATGGAAAGGGAAAATTTAGAGTTCAGAAAACAATTCAAGGACCAAAATAATACCAACTATCATCTAACAAATGAATGTGAAACAGCAAGAAACAGAGTGGACACCATTGAGATGAGATGTCTAACACAAAAGAAAGCCTGGTTAATCACTACAGTGGTAGAGGAGAAGACAAAGGTTAAAGAAATTAGAAGTTAGTCATTGCACGGGCAAACTTTACCCAACATAAGATTAATTGTCCCTAAAATAGGGAGGCTAAAAAATGCAACAGAAAAGAAAAGTATTAAAAGGAAGTGAATCTGCAGATTAAAGGGCTCATTTTGTTCAGAAAAAAAGCTATGAAATGATGTCAGGTGGGTACCAGACTCATCAGGATGATCACGCCATAAGGTATATAAATGTCTAATCACTCTATTGTATACTTGAAACTAATATAATATTGAATGTCAGCTGTAACTGAAAATTAAAGAAATAATCAACTTGAGGTGAAATGTCAAATTTAGTTGAATTTCAAGGATTAAAGAATGTTCTTCAGTCATCCACTCACAAAAAGAGTTCATCTGTACCAGGGGAAAATTAGATGATCCTCTAACTCTTCCACAGTAATAGTCAATCACAGAAGACAACAGCAGTACCTAAAAAGTTAAAATGTGAGACAAGAATATTACACAGCCAAGTTTGCACATAAGAAAGCATATTTACATTCCTAAGTATAGAGGAACTCAGGAATCACATTACCCAGAAGGCGCAGAACAAAACTACTTGTAATAAAATTTATATATCCATGAGATTTAAATATAGAGAAGGTAAAGTAAAAGAATTGGTGGTAAACAATGAAAACATTTAAATATGAAATTAAGTAGCTGTGATATAGAACACAGTCTAAAAAAAAATGTGTTCACTAAATATTTCTCATGATTATTTCTGGGTGATAGAATTAATTTTTTACTTACTAATATATTTCAGTGTTTCTTGAATGCTTTTCAAAGTATATGCTGTATTTCCATTTTCACAAACCTAATAATCATTAGTCTAAATATAAATTTGTGATATAGTTTAAGTTAATTGTATCTAGAAATTTTAAGAGAGGATAAATTTTATCTGGGACAAAACTTAGCTTGTTTTTTTTTTTTCTGTCTTTTAAATATTTAGTACCTTGTTCATAAGAGTCTGTATTTGCATATAATATTTTTGTATTCTTATAACCCAAAAGGGTAGAATTATTGAGCACAAACAAATGAAAATGTCTTCCAATTTCTTGGCCTTAGTTGCATTACTAAGGCCCTTCCCAAACTCTTTGAAAAAATTGAAGAGAATGGAACACTGCCCAACTCATTCTATGAAGCTGGTATTACCCTGATACAAAACCAGACACACATCAGAAGGAATAAAACAAAATTACAGACCAAAATTTCTTGTAAATGCAGTCACAAAAAGCCTCATCAAAATAATAGCTGCATATTTGTGCATTTGTATGCCAAATCCAGCAGCATTATAAAAAGAATTACAGAGTTGCCAAAATGGCGGCAGCAATGGATGTGGATACCCCAACCGGCACCAACAGCGGCGCGGGCAAGAAGCACTTTGAAGTGAAAAAGTGGAATGCAGTAGCCTTGTGGGCCTGGGACATTGTGGTTGATAACTGTGCCATCTGCAGGAACCACATTATGGATCTTTGTATAGAATGTCAAGCTAACCAGGCATCTGCTACTTTTGAGGAGTGCACGGTTGCGCGGGGACTCTGTAACCATGCTTTTCACTTGCACTTCATCGCTCGCTGGCTCAAAACACTGGCAGGTGTGTCCGCTGGACAACAGAGAGTGGGAATTCCAAAAGTATGGGCACTAGAAAAAATTCTTCAATCAAGCTCAACTGTTTTGTTAGTCATTTACTACTTGCCTTCCTGTTATGTTACTTAATTATAAATTAGAGCCATGTCTTTTTTGCTTTGTCTTTTCAGTTTGCTACTTCTGCAGTCATATTGTGTTCTTTGTCGAATAAAATCTAATTGAATTCTAAAAAAATTAAAAATAAATAAATAAAAAAAAAAGAATTACACATCATGACCAAGTAAGATTTATCCTAAGAATGCAAGGTTGGTTTAACATACAAAATCAATCAATGTAATACACCATGTTAACAGAGTGAAGTTAAAAAAACCATGTTTTCATCTCAATATTTCTGATAAAAAAAACATTCGACAAACAGAATAGAAGGAAACTTCCTCAGTCTGGTAAAGGGCACCTGTTTAAAAAAAAAAAAAAAAAGACCACAGGTAACATCATACTTAATGGTGAAAGATTTAATACTTTCCCCTAAGATGAGGAACAAGACAAAGATGTTTGCTCTTTCTACTTCTATTAAACATTGTGCTGGAGAGTCTAGTAAGGGCAATTAAGCAAAAAAGAAAGAGAGAGATAAAAAGCATCAGATTGGAAAGAAAGAAGTAAAACTACTTCTACTTGTAGATTACATACTCTTGTGTTTAGAAAATCCTAAGGACTCCATTAACACTATTACGGAACTAATTCACCAAATTTTAAGAATACAGGATCAAGGGAGTTCCTGGTGGTGCAGTAGCTAGGCTTCAGCGCTCTCAACGCTGCGGCCTGGGTTTGATTCCCAGCCAGGGAACTACCCCCCAACATCAAAAAAAAAAAAAAAGAATACAAGATCAATATACAAATATCATTTGCATTTCTGTACACCAGCAAATAACAACCAGAAAATAAAATAACAAAATAATTTCACTTTCAGTAGCATCAAAGAGATAAAATACTTAGAAATAAAATTTTTAACTATTAAAATATTTGAAAGAAATTAAAGAAGACTTAAATAAATGTAAAGGCATATTCATAGATTGGAAAACTTAATATTGTAAAGATGGCAATCCTATCTAAATTGATCTACAGATTACATGAAATCTCTATCAAAATTCCAGCAGCTTTTCTTTTGCAGCAATTAATAAGTTGATCCTAAAATTCACAGTAGATAACCAGAGACCCAGAGTAGCAGAAACAATCTTGAAAAAGCTTGAAGTTGAAGGACACACAATTCTTCAACTCTTTATTTCAAAACTTACTACAAAGCTACGGTAATCAAGACAGTGTGGTACTGGCATAAAGATAACAATATGGATTAATGGAATCAAATTGAGATTCAGAAATAGACCCTTACATTTATAGTCATTTGTTTTTTTCAACAAGGGTATCAAAACAATTCAGCAGGAAAAAGAATAATCTTTTCAACAAATGATGCTAGAACAATAAAATTTATATGGATGGGTGAATTTGGATTCTCTACCTCACACCATATACAAAAATTAAAGTAAATCACAGACATAAATGTGAGAGCTGAAACTATAAAACTGTTAGAAGAAAACATGGGTGTTAAGATTTTGTTACCTTGGGTTAGCCAGTGATTTCTTGGCTATGCCAACAAAAACACAAGCCAACAAATAAAAAAATAGATTGGACCTCACCAAAATAAAAACAGTTGTGCTTCAAAGTCAAGAAAGTGAAATTACAAACTAAAGAATGAGAGAAAATATTTGCAAATCACATTTCAGATAAGAGACTAATATCCAGAATACATAAAGAGCACTTTCAACTAAACAATAAAAAGGCAACCCAAAGAAAATCTGAGGAAAGGATTTGAATAGACATTTCTCCAGAGAAGTTATACAAATGGCCAATAAACACACGAAAAGATTCTCAGTGTCATCAGGCAGTAGGGAAATGTAAATATAAATTATAATGAGATATCATTTCACACCTACTAGAATACTTAAAAATGAGTTGTCAGAGACTGAGGGACGAGGAGAATGGGGAGTAACTGATGGAATTAAATTGCAGGGATAGTTACACAAGTTTGTAATTATACAACAATCACTGAAGTTCATTCTTTAAAAGAGTGGATTTTATGGCATGTGAATTATATCTCAATTTAAAAAAAAGTAACGAGGGAGTGTGAGGGCCCATTATTGCCCCTGTTTGGACTGATCTCTGAACCATACCACGCTAAAGCATTAACCGAATAAAGAATGTCTATAATATTATGACCCCTTTTCCTTCCCATGTGGAAATTGTCACGAGAAAAGCTGATGGAAAAGACAAGAATCCAGCAGAGCCAAACACTCCCTAAAGAAGCAGGTTGGAGTCTTTTTGAGAGATTTTAATAACTTCTATAGAAGACAGGAAATAAAAATTAGAATAGCACCCTTTGCAATTTGCCTTAGCTGTTATGGTTACAAGAGACAGAGAATCATTCAAGTAACAATTATGGGATAACTGGTACAAGAACTTAAGACAAGAATCTCAGACATGTGGGAAGGCCTATGTGAACTCAGGAAAGGACAAAAAGCCATGTTGCTGGGTAGTGGACAATTCTTAGTTTGGCTTTCCAATATTCATCTTTTCCCCTTCTTAGTACCCTAATTTCCTTTTCCCTTCCTCCTCCACATTGATTAATTTGATAGAGGTATTATTTGAGACTTGGTTGTGATCTAACCTAGGAGGGCAAGCCCTTGACCCAAGCTGGGACATTGTATATTCCCTCCCTGGAATTTGCATCTCTAGCACAGGGAGAGAGCTAATAGTGATCAATATTCCCTTCTTATATAATTGCATCCTGACCAGAGCATTCCTGCCAAAGAGACTGCTGCTATTTCCAGGGCTGTCTTGGTTCCCACCAGTTCTCCAGCCTGATTCTCCCACCCTCTATCTATTTGATAACGTCCCTAATGCCTTTTGAATGCATTCCCTTCTGCTTAAGTTAGTCAGAGCCATTTTTTTCTGCAGCTTGCCACAGAAAGATTCGTTCATGAATAGCAGGCACCATGGTAGGGCTGGATCTCATGGGACTGAGCAGTCATGTGGAATCCAAAACAGATCTCAGGTTTTCCATAGTAGAAATTCAAGAACTATCTCTTGAGTGTGATATGGTAGACTACTCTGCTTACATGCTACTTTCTGCAGCTGTTTCTCTTCCTGCTACCAATTCACTTCCTCATCTGAAAAGATAACTTTTCTCCAACTCTCAGTTTCTGTATACTCAAACTTTCAGTTATTCTCTTAAACATACTCATGGCCACTGTAGGGGAGGATCTTCTATCCTCTTAGATTCTGTGACCAGGCCTGAAAATTAAACTGACATAAGACATATTAACAGGAGAAAAGTATACAATTTTTATTTAATATTTTCATGTGCACTTGGAGCCTTCATAGGAAAACAGAAGACTTGAAAAAGCAGTTAGGACCAAGAGCTTATATGCCATTTTTAATACAAAGAACAATAAATTTGTGGAGAAGTGACAAGACAAAGGGGAGAAGTTTAAGCTTCTAGGAGTGGTAAATTGTGAGGAAGTAACTAGAAAACAGAGGGGAAACTAGTGGAAAATAGGGGTTGTTTTAGTAGGTTTGTTTGTACAGATTCACTTCAGCATTGACTTCCAGTCTCTGATAATAAGGATGCTCTTTCCTTCCTGGTAGGTTATCTTTCTCATGGGAAATTT
The DNA here is from genome assembly GCA_004026885.1 of Lyroderma lyra. Taxonomy (NCBI): domain Eukaryota; kingdom Metazoa; phylum Chordata; class Mammalia; order Chiroptera; family Megadermatidae; genus Lyroderma; species Lyroderma lyra. Next base: position 160,815 of record PVJL010002943.1, read on the forward strand.
TATGATCTGCTTTTAGGTAGAAAGAGGAGGCCAGAGAGGTTTTCTTGCATCTGCTGTTTCTCAAGTGCCTTCAGCTTAAAATAATTGTTATGTCAAAGCATTATATTTTGGGGTGGCATGTTCTGATCCCCTCAGGGACCAGCCTCTGGGCCTCTGTTCTTATCTTTAACTTATTGAATCTTTCTGAATTCTGCAATTATACTCCTGTGGATCAGAATCTGTTTGCCACAGCTCATCCTCTAATAATCCAGAATGCCACACAGGTACAGGACTAAGGTGAAGCAAATAAGGCACCTGGGCATAAAATTTCAGAGGGTGCTTGCTCACTTGCACAAATCTAAGAAGGAGCACTTCCTGAAATGTTGTACCCTAGGTATCTTGTCTGCAACACCCGAGTGCTGGCCGGGCTGCCTTGACATAGTTTTTGGAAACTATGCCTTATCTTACCTGCTTGTGACAGCCAGCCTAATTCTTGCTAGAATACCCTGGAGCAAATTTCTCCTCCTTAAAGTCCATTTCTCAAATTCCCAAGGCTCAATGAGGGGAAATAGCTTTTATCTTTCTTGCAGGGCCCTCATTTTATGCTCCAGATTATATCAGGATAACTGAAGGTGGAAGAACACATTCTCTTCATCCCCCACCCTTGGGTTGTTCCTCCTTACCTGAGGCTCTCACCAGAAGATTCCTCTGAAAATAATGAGCAGTATGTTTTCCAAAACATGAACAATTCAGTTTTTAATAATATTGCATATAGGCTTACCTAAAAACCAGTCACATTCATTTTGGGTAATTGTGGTTTTTCTCTAGTTCTAATTTCCTATTTTTACTTACTTGGACAAAAATCACATCTGTAACTCCAAAACAGTGATTTTTAGGTATAAGCTATTCTAATACCAGATTAGGGGGAAATGTCTTTAATATCATTTTCAGGAACATGGTTCAGTTAAAAGATATAGCAATTTACTTTTCTACATGGGACACTCAATTTTTCCATGTAAATCTTCTATATTTGGATACTGTCATTGACTTTCCCAAGAGAAATTAAGAGATACCTAATTTATATCCATATAACTAAAAAGTCATATAAAAATAATACTTTGCAGAACATATGGAGAGCTGCTCTCAAGAGCAAGTTGTTTTTTCACCCTGGATGGCAGAAAGTGCTTGTAATATAATAATAAATTGAAACTTTTTACGTATTTACATGTTTCATAAGTTTCAGTCTTTACTAAGCACACCCCTACCTCAGTTAAGGCGCAGCATTTCGTGCCATCCCACTGTACAATATATAGGCCAGCCTATGTGTTGGTTGTTCTTCAGTTAGTTCACTCAATCAGCTGTGACCACAGGGTATGGGATGAGGTGGTCACATGATACAAAACAGAGTTACTAAGGCAGCATGGGAGTGGATGGGGCAGGGGACGTGGAAAATAACTCAATGGCTGTCTCTGGCATTCAACATCATTCCAGGGATGTCACAACCACAACAAGGAGCTTGGTGGGGCAGACACAGAGAACAATGCAGAGTTGGCATAAGGCTCCACCCTGGTTCTCCACAAACAGTGGTGCAAGAAGCAACCAAGTTCCTCACTGGGGTTCTGCTTCTGCTGAGAAGCTCTATTTGTCCCAGGCTGCCCTGTGGAAAGAGCAAGTGTCTGAAGACCAGAATAGAGCTGGTGAAAGAAAGAGTTCACTAAACAGTGAGGGGGCTTTAGAGGTGTTTGGTCACTGGTTGTCTAGAAATGTACCCTTTTGTTTGGTCCTTTGAGTTGCCTTTGTGCAGGTAAGGAAGAAAGAAAGCAGGACAATGCTATGTGGCCACCTGTGGCTTAGAACCACATTCAAACAGGATATTATTTTGCATTTTATTTTACTTTATTTTAATTTTGTTTTGTTTTTTGTTTTGTTTTTAAGCCTGAAAAGATGACATGTTAATAGACAAAAGCCAGAGAATGGAAAAGATTTTGCAATTCCTATTCTTTTATCTCCATCTTCAGGAAGATTTTTGGTTTCTTGAAGGTTTTATTTTGTTTTTTAATCTTTGTCAAAATATCACTATATATCTGAAGTACGATTTTTGAAATAGTGTCTTACTTACCTGGCTCCAACTCTGCTTTTGAGAAAAGTTCTCACTTTTTAAAACAGCTTTGTAATCTGCTAATTTGCAGAGCCATTTTCTGCAGCTTGTCACAGAAACATTCATTGATGAATGGCAGGAACCATGGTAGGGCTGGATATCAAGGGACTGAATGGTCATGGGAAATCCAAAACAGCTCTAGGGTCCTTAACAGTAAAAACTCAAGAACTCCCGAGTATGACAGGACAAGAAGGAGGGGGCTTGTGCCTTACAGTGTTGTAGACCAGGTTTGTGAGGACTGTTGTTTTACTCATCTGGGGGTTTCCTCTCCAAATTACCAAATTGCTTTACTTCTTAGAATAGAACTTGATAAACGATGCTTCTGCTTAAAACATAAATTTAAAATCAGGTCCCCAAGTCAAATTTTATTGTTGCCCATATTTAAGCCTTAGATTTCCCTGGGAGCATGGAGAGGAAAAACCTACCATTTATTGAATATATACCATGTCTAGGCACTATATATAGTACTTTTTATTCAATCTCCCTAACAGTTTGTAGGAAGTCCTATTGTCTCTACTGTACAGATAAGATAAAAATGAAATTCAGGGTTGAGTAATCTACTGCCTAAGGTCATCCAGTGGCTAAGAGGCAGAGATAAAATTCAAATTCTGACCTGTTTAGTTCTTAACTCTATTTTTCACTTGCATCACTTCAGATAACGATTGTAACAGTTACACTTCACTTATGAAAACATTTTTTTGTCCTTATAGTCATACTCTTTTGTAAAATATTTGAAGAACTCCAATCCTATCTTAAAGCTTCTTAGTAATTCTGCCATTTCACAAATACACAAATTTGTATCTTTCTTTCCTTAAGAAATGAATTTTTTGGGAGTTCCCTGGTGGTGTAGTGGCTTAAGGCTTCGGTGTTGGCGCTGTCAGCGCTGCGGCCTGGGTTCGATTCCCAGTCAGGGAGCTACCCACATACCGAAAAGCAAAAAAAAAAAGAAATGTATCTTTCTTGGATGAAAGCACTATGACATTTTTTACATATTGAAAGTTTAAGTGGCAGATTTAACTTAATTTCTCTAGAACTGTCATGACTTTGTTTGAAAATCCAACCACAGAGCATTTTATTGGCTGCCTTCCAAGGTAGCACGTGTAGGATTAGGGCTGCTGATTTCCCTGAACTGTGAGGCTATGAGACTAAGTATAGAGTATCTCTTACATGCTGTCAAAGATTCTAGGGCCACATGGTGAATAATGGAGTCATGTCTGAGGTTGAGATAGGGTACTATGTATAAAATGGTTCTTACATAGTCAGGAATGCCAAGTGCAGGTATTAAGAGCCTATGTACAGAGCTAAAGACATAAGAAAAACCAGCAAAGGGGGACAGTAAGAACTAGCAGTAGTTTTCAAACTTGTTTGTGCTTAAAAAGCTTGTGATCTGTAAGCTTGGGGTAGAAGCAAGTTATTGATCATTACCCAAGTTCCAGAAGTGATTATAATTCAAGAATCCACAGGAAGGGCACCTGTGAAACCAGAAAATGTCTATTAAGGAGAAGGAGCAGGGCATATCTGTGGTTAGGATTTGTCCTGCCCTACTCCCAGCCCAACTTGGTGTACCTGAGTCTGATCCTTATAAATGGGCAAAGATTCAGAGAACAGGTGGAGGGAGTAGGACATTTTGCTTAAGACCAAGACTTCCAAAGGGCAGAGTACATTAGGGAGGTGGCAGAGTGGATTAGGGATATAACATTGGGTTAGATCACTAGAGGATGCTCAGAGCAATACAATTTGGTATGTCCTGTTTTTCAAAAAATTCTTCCTGACCCCACTTCCCCTTGCAAATGCTGCTTTATTTCTCAGTTCCGCTTTATGGCAAGACTCCTCAAAAGGGTTGTTTATTCTTTATCTATTTTATTTCCTATTCCTGTTTCCTCTTAAATCTACATCCATTAGGCTTTATCCCAACACCTTGGGCAAAGTTCGAACCTTCTTGTTTCCAAATCCAACGGTTATTTCTGTTGCATCTTATTGACCCCTCAGCTGTATTGACAATTGACCACTACCTTTATCTTAAATACTCCTTTACTTGGCTTCATGCCCCTTTGATTTTCCTTCTACCTCACACAACACTCATTCAGAGGCTCCATTGTTGATTGCCCTCCCTCAGCATTTATTGGAGTTCCATCAAGGCTTAATGCCCAGCATTCTTCTCTGTCTACCTTCCCTCCCCAGATTTTCTTATCCAACCTCATCACTCTAAGTGGCCTCAATATCTTGATGACTCCCCAAATGCTTATCTCTAGCCCTGACCACTAACCCCACTCCCACGTGAATAACTTTTCCAGACCCTTCCTTCTTTGAAACTCCACTTAGAGAGTGTACCCGTCCAATACTGCCTTTATTACCCCCAAACTGCTCCTCATACAGTTTTTATTTTAGTAGATGACAACTTCATTCTCACACACACACACACACACACAAAAATCATACTAGAGTCCTCTTTTGCTCATACCTCACATTTTGTACTTCTGGAAATCCTATTTTTTCTCACTTTGAAATATAACTCAAATCTGACCATTTCTTATCTCCACCACTTCTACTACCCTGCTCCAAGTCACAGTAGCTCTCAACTGGATTAATTAAGAGCCTCCTCATTCATCTTCCTGCGTTAATAGCTCCACTTTCCCACATAGCCTATTGTTAAGACAGCAGCCATAATGATCTTTTAAAAAGATAATTCAGATTATGTTAGTCTCGCATCACTCTCCCAACCACCCTCCATCCCTGCATTTCCAATTAGAAAGAAAAAGGACACATTTTCAGTACTTGTCATTGGGTATAATGGATATTCCTTTGGCAAAAATTTAAACTAATAAATCTATATTTGTTTCCTATTGCTGCTTAACAAATTACCACAAACGTAGTGGTTTAAAACAATGGAAATTTATTCTCTTACAGTTCTGGAGGTCAGAGATCTAAAAGCCAAGATATCAGTAGGATTTATTCCTTCTGGAAAATTCAGGGAAGAATATATCCTTCTCTTTTTTAGCCTCTGGAGGCTGCCTGTATTCCTTGCCTTGTGGTCCATTCCTTGAAGCACTCCAGCCTCTTGCTTCTCATGTCACATCTCCTAGTACTACTCAATTCTGATATTCTGTTTTTGTCTTATAAGGGCCTTTGTGATTACATCAAACCCGCCCAGATAATACAGGATAATCTCCCCACTTCAAAATTCTTAACCACATCTGCAGTTTCTTTTACCATAAAAGGTAACATTCATTGGTTCTTGGGGAACCACTATTTAGCCTAACACAATCTCTTTCTCATGTTGTTCATGAAACTATTTTTGATGAATTACAGACCCAGAAGTTAAACACACACACACACACACACACACACACATGTCTTTCAAGAATAAAAGGAAATTTAGGGTAATACAATTTAAAAATGAGCAAAAGACACTAATAGATTTTTTCCAAAGAACATATACGTATGACCAACTGGACATGAAAAGGTGCTCAACATCACTAGTCATTAGGGAAATGCAAATCAAAATCACAGTGAGATATGACTTCACACCTGTTAAAATGCCATCATCAAAAAGGAAACCCTTTTGTATTGTTGGTAGGAGTGTAAACTGGTACAACCACTATGACAAACAGTATGAAAGATCCTCAAAAACTTAAAAAGAGAACTACCACATGATTCACAATTTTACTTCTGGGACTATAGCCAAAGGAAATGAAAACATGAACTTGAAAAGATATCTGCACCCCCATGTTCATAGCAGCCTTATTTATTAATGTAATAGCCAGGACAAGGAAACAACATAAGTATTCATCTATGAATAAATGAGTAAAATATTGTGGTATATATAATGAAATGAGGGTAGAATGTGGGTGAGAGGGGTAAGAGAGAGGTTGTATGTCAAAAGCACTTAAAGGTAAATGTATTAACTTTTTTTGCCTAGGGTAAAGATAATAGTTGGGGCAAGCAATAGAAAAATAAAAAAACTTGGGAGGAAAGGCTGAGATATGAGATGCTTTGAAGAATAAGACCTTTGAAAAGCTCCCATGTATTCCTGAGAATATAGAAGTTCAGACATATGCCCAGAGCTGGTGCATGCTCATAAAAGATCTGAGAAGACATTGATCTCTCACCTCTAGCTGGCCTGAAAGCTTTGCTCAAGCAAGAAGTGAAGGCTAAAGCAGAGTTGTTAACTGTCTTGGATGAGTGTTGAAGGTACATGTCAACATGCACATGGAGACCCTTGGCAAACTGAGAGCTTTTCTGTTATTATTGTTCCACACATTTAAGTAAATTTTATCAAATTATTAGGTGACCACTAAGCTAATGCAAGAGAGATTTCAGCGACCTGAAACAACAACAAAAAAAGACTTTACAAAATTTGTTCAAAAAACTCAATAAATAAACAACAACAACTATAACAAACAGCAACATCAAATCTGGGAGAGAGCAGAATATGATTTCTTGGGTTGCCACACTCTAATATTTAAACTGTACTTTGTACAAAGAAGTAAAGAAAGATAGGAGTAAAAACTCTCATCAAAAAAATAATATAAATAAAGAGATAGAAATTTATTTTTTTAAAAAAAGAAGCAAATAGAAATTCTGGAGTTAAAAGTGCAACAACTGAAATAAAAAAAGAAAAATTATTTGAGTGGTTCAGCAGCAGATTTAAGCAGCCAAAAGAAAGAAACAGTGAACATAAAGATAGGCCAATTGAGATTACCAATTTGAGGAGCAAAAATAAAAACAGAGTGAAGAAAAATTAGGAATCGTAGAGACATGAAACACCATCTAGTCTACCAACATACACAGAGTAGGGGTTCTAGAAGGAGAGAAAAGTAAGTCCCAGAAAGACAGTTGAAGAAATAATGGCTGAAAACCTCCTATATTTAATGAAATATATGAATCTTTATATCCAAAAATCTCAATGAATTTCAAGAGGTTAAACTCAAAGATATACACACCAAGACACAGTATAATTAAACTGTCGAAAGTCAAAGACAAAGAGAAGGCAGCAAGAAAGAAGTGATTTGTCATATAGAAGAAATCATCAATAAGATTAACAACTGATTTCTCATCAGAAACCATGGAGGCCAAAGAATGTGGAATTTTAAATTACTGAAAAAAGGCAAAACAACCCCTGTCAACCAAGAATTCAATATCCAGCAAAACAATCCTTCACAAATGAAGGAGATTATGTTCATGGCTGCATTATTCACAATAGCCAAGATGTGACAACAAACAAAATGTCTATCAACACATAAACTTATAAAGGAAATATTGTACATACATACCATGAAATATTATTCAGTCTTTAAAAACGAGAAAATCTTGTTTTTACATATACAACATATACAACAACATCGATGAACCTTAAAGACATTATGCTAAGTGAAATAATCCAATCACAAAAAGGCAAATACTGTATGATTCCACTCATATGAGACATCTAAAGCAATCAAAATTATACAAACAGAAAGTAGAATACAATTTCCAGAGACTTGGGAGAGGAGGAAATGAAGAATTGTTCAACAGATACAAATTTCAGTCATGAAAAGTTCTAGAGAGCTGTTGTACAACAATATGCATATTGTTAACACTTTTAAGTACACTTAATAATTGTTAAGATGGTGAATTTATGTTACATGTTATTAACACACACACATGCACACACCCTATCAAAAAAAAAAATTAAGACTTTCTCAGATAAACAAAGATATTTTTTCTAATAAAACTTTCCATATAAGAAATGCTGAAAGGTGTCTTCAGGCTGAATAAAAGAACACTGGACAGTAATTCAAATTCATACAAAGAAAGAGCACTGGTTAAAAATAGCTACATAGCTAAATATAAAAGTCAGACTAAGTATTTTTTATTATAATTTCTCTTTTTCTATTTGATTTAAAAGACAACCACATAAGAAAATAATTATAAATATATATTGATAGGCATACATTATATAAAAATGTAATTTGTGACAATAACATAAGGGGGGAAGAGCTATATAGGAACAAAGTTTTCATAAACTAATGAAAATAATTGATATTAATTTGAACTATTTTGTTTTAAATTAAGATGCTTATTCTGATCCCCAGGGAAAACACTAAGAAAATAACTAAAATGTATATAGTAAAAGAATTGAGAAGGGAAAAATGGTATACTAGAAAATATCTATTTAAAACAAAGGGAGGGAGTAACGGAGTATTGAATGAGGAATGACAAAGATATGACATATAGATAAATAGACAAATCCTTTACAAATAATGTAAATCCTTTTCTATTGGTTATTACATTAAATATATTAATAAATGGATTAAATTCTCAAATTTAAGGCAGAAATTGGCAGAATGGATAAAAAATTGGATCTAAATCCATGCTGCTTACAAGAAATGCACTTTAGATTCAGGTCACAAATAGATTAGGAATGAAAGACCAGAAAAAGATATTTCAGTAACCAAAAGAGAGTAAGCTGTATCAAAAGAGCGCTGGAATGGCTATTCTAATATCTGATAAAATAGACTTTAAGAAAAAAATTGTTATATGAGACAAAGAAAGACATTACATAATGATAAAAGAGTCAGTTCATCAAAAAGATACAACAATTACAAACTTATACTTGCTCGAGTGCTTTGAAATTTGTCGAATTTGGTACTTGATACAGTTTGACACAAAAACTTTGTCTCGGTACTTATTATTTGTTTGGTACTTGCTGTATCTCCTGGAACCAGTTAATGATGAGTACCAAGGTGCCACTGCATTATTTCTTATGGAGAAAATTTGTTTGGTACTTGCCATTTTCTGGTACCTGTCATGTCTCCCAGAACCAATTAACTACGAGTACCAAGGTACCACTTGAATGTAACTAGCAATAGAGCCCTAAAACATATAAAGCAAAAACTGACACAATGAAGGGAGAAACAGATAGTTTAAAAATAATAATTGGAAACTTCAACACTCCACTTCCAATAATCAATAGAGGAACTAGACAAAAGACAAAAAGGGAATATGACTTTAATATTTAAATATTATAAATCTATAAATACAAATTACTATAAAACTAATTCTAACATACACATATACAACACTTCAGCCAACAATAGCAGAACACACATTTTTCCCCTAGTGCACATGGAACAATTTTCAATATAGGACATATGTTAGACCATAATCTCAATAAAGTTAATATATTGAAATCATACAAAGTATTGTCTGTGACAACAATGGAATAAAATTAGAAATCAATAAAAAATGTCTGGATAATTCACAAATATGTGGAAATTAAACAACACACTCTTCAACAACCAATGATGCAAAGAAGAAATCACAAGACATTAGAAAAATACTTTGAGATGAATGAAAACAAAGCCACAATATACCAAAACTTATGAGATCCTGCAAATACAGTGCTCAGAGGAAAAGGTATACATGTAAACACAAAACACAATTCAATATTCCATCTTAAGGAACTAGAAAGGAAGAGCAAACAAAACCCAAAGCAACTAGAAGGAAGAAAACAAGATTAGAGTTGAGGTAACAAAAAAGAGAAGAGAAAAATAATAGAAAGCATCAGTAAAAACAAAAGTTGGTTACTTTGAAAAGATGAACAAAACTGACAAACCTTTAGCTAGAATAATAGAAAGAGAGCAAGAACTCAAATCAATAAAATCAAGAATGAAAATGGGGACATTACTTTCAATCTAACAGAAATAAAAATGTTTATGAGAGAATTTTAGAAACAACTATACACCAACTTATTAGATAAGTTGGATGAAATGGACAAATTCCTAGGAACACACAAACTACTGATACTGACTAAAGAAATTTGAACAGACTTACAGCAAGTAAAGAGATTGAATCAGTTATCTATTAATAGTAACTTCCAATAAAGAAAAGCCCAAGACCAGATGTCTTCACTGGTGAATTTTATCATAATGTAAGAGATAACACCAATTCTTCTCAACCCTTTCCAAAGACTGGAAGAGGAGATAACATTTCCTAACTCGCTGTGTGAGGCTGGTACTACTTTGATAGCAAAGTTAGATGAAAAAGAAAAACAAAAATCATAATTAAAAAAGAAAAACCTGTAGACAAATATCTTTTATGAGTATGGGTGTAAATTTTCTGAGCAAAATACTTGCAAACCAAATTCAGCATTACTTTTAAAGGATTATACACCATGACCAAATGGGATTTATTCCAAGAATGTAAGGGTGGTTCAATATATGAAAATCAGCCAGTGTAATATGCCATATTACGAGAATGAAGAGCAGAGGGGATCACATGATCATCTCAGTAGATGCAGAAAACACATTTGAGAAATTTCAACATCCTTTCTTGAAAAACACTCCACAAATCAGGAGCAGAAGGAAACTTCCTCAAACTGATAAAGGGCATCTATAAGAAAAACCCACAGCTGACATCATATATTTAAAGTTTTCTCCCTATAATAAGGAACAAGACAAAGACAGTTGCCTTCACCACTTCTATTCAATATTATACTAGAATTTCTAGCCAAGGCAACTAAGCAAGAAAAAAATGACATCTAAATTGGAAAGAAAGAAGTAAAGTTATTTCTATTCACAGATGACATAATTTTATATATAGAACATTCTAAACAACCTATTTAAAAACTATTAAAGCTAAAAAAGAATTCAGCAAAGTTGCAAGACACAAGACCATACACAAAAATCAGTTGAATTTCTATACTCTAGCATTGAACAATCTGAAAACAAAATTAAGAAAACAACTTTATTTATAATATTATCAAAAATAACAAAATACTTAGGAATAAACTTAACTGAGAAAATACAAGACTTGTACACTGAAAACATAAATCACTGTTGAAAGAAATTAAAGAAAACCTGAATAAATGAAAAGACATGCTGTGTTCATGGATTGGAAGAATTAATATTGTTAATATGGCAAAAATCCCCAAATTTACAGATTCAATGCAATCCTCGCCAAAATTGCATATATTGAAGAAATGGACAAGCTGGTCCTAAAATTCTTATAAAATAGCAAGGGCCTCAAAATGACCAAAACAATCTTGAAAAATAACACAGTTGAAGGACTCACATTTCTAAACTTCCAAACTTACTACAAAGCCACAATAATCAAGACTGTGTTGTTGCCATAAGGATAGATGTATAGATCAATGGAATAGAATTGAGGGTTTAGAAATAAACCTTCACATTTATGGTTAATTGATTTTCTACAAGGATGCCAATGGGACAAGAATAGCCTTTTCAACAAATGGTGCTGGGACAATTGAATCTCCATATACAAAAAAATACACTGGACCCTTACTTCACACCATATACAAAAATTAACTCAAAAATGAATCAAGATCTAAATGTAAATGATATAAAACTCTTAAAGGAAAACCTAAGAGTAAATTTCCATTCTTAGATTTGTCACTTGATTCTTAGCTATGATACAAAAGCACATGCAAAAAAATATATAAGAAATATTACTAGAAAAGAAAAATAAATGTCATACTTTATTAAAATACAGAACGCTTATGCATTGAAGGACACCATCAACAAAGATAAAAGACAAACCATAGAATATGAGAAAATATTTTCAATTCATATCTGATGAGGCTCTAGTATCCAGAATAAATATTTTAAAAACTTTTTCAACTCAACAACAGAAAAGACAACCCAATTAAAAAATGAGCTAAGAATTTGAATTGAAATATCTCCAGAGGATATGCACATCTATGAAGATATAAGAACGGCCAATGAGCATATGAAAAGATACTCAACAATGCTAATCATTAGGGAAATGTAATTCAAAACCAAAATGAGATATTACTTCACACCCACTAGAGTAGGTATAATTTAAAAATAGCAAAATATTAATAACAAGTGTTGACAAGGATGTGGAGCAATTGGAACCCTTGTAAGTTGGTGGTGGGAATGTAAACAGTGCAAAAGTTTTGGAAAACAAGTCAGCAGTTCCTCGAAATGCTAAACATAGACTCATAGTAAGTCTCTGCAATTCACTGCTAGGTAGATACACAAGAGATTGAAAATGGTTGATTAAACATAAACTTATATAGGCATGTTCATAGCAGCATTATTCATAATATCCAAAAATTGAAAACAACTCAAAATGCCCATGAATGATGCATGAAAAAATAAAATGTGGGACATTGATATAAGGGAATGTGGTTTGGCAATAAAAAGGAGTGAAGTACTGATACATACTACATGAATGGGCCTTGGGAACATTATGCTAAACCAGACACACATTATATGATTCCGTGTGTATGAAATGTCCAGTATAGGCAAATCCATGGAGACATAAAGCTGATGTTTCCCAGGGGCTCGGCTGGAGAGTGGGAGTTGTGGAATGAACGCTTAATAGGTATGGGGTTTCTTTCTCAGGGGGTGATGTTGTGAGAGCACAAAAGATAGTTTTCCTTCCACCTTGTTAGGTTCTTTTGGCCAGGCTAATACTCACATTAATGTGAGAAAGGATAACAGGAGAAAACATCCAAGTTGTTTCAGTATCCACGTTTTAAGAGACGTTATCGATGTATTGCTTTTTGAAGTTGAATTGAATTATGGTAGCAATGTGTAGTATTATGTCAATCCAAAAGATAGCATTAATCAAATGAACGCTAGGGTCACCACGTGACAGGCAGGACAGCCAAAAAAAAAAAAAAAAAAAAAAAAGGCAGAAGCACGGTTGTCATTTGAAGAGCATAGGACCATGTTGAAGTGGTATGTGAAATTGGAGAACGTTGGATGAACTTACCCCATGTTCTTCTGACTTAAGACCCCTGACTCCTACCTGTGGGGGACCTTAGAGGAGTGGTGTGCTGTAGAAAACCGGCTACACTGGTGGGACTTTGGGAAGAAATTGAAACAGTATATGCAGTGGTACAGGTGGACACTTTGGTCAGTGTTGCTCAGCAGTCATTGGCCGTAATCAGAAGTGCCTGGATGCTGATGGTGACCACTTAGAGCCCCTCTTGTAACTGCAGAAGTCAAACGTGACTTGTAGTCATCTTTTGTTATGAGTATACATTAAGTATTACAAACAGATTTTTCCTTTCTTAAAATGTGTGTACAGTTTTGGCACCCTCTGCATACATATCTGGGTTCCATCAGAGTATGTGACCCAAAGGCACACAGGGCTGTTGAGGCTTATATGTATACATTCTGGACTAAGGAGAAGGAGGTAGAGGTCGTGGATTTCAAAGGAAAAGTAGGCAATTCACAGGTAGTTGAGAAAGAGCAAATGTATGATAAAGAAATTCTTGTTGAGCCACCAGAAACATTGGGACACAGGAGGGAGTACCACAAACAGGCTTTCTTAGGTTTCTCACTGACTGCTGCACTAAGTTATGGTGCTCCCATTCCATTCAGCAGGTTTTTCTCTCTGAATTCCTTTAGGCAGGTAAGGGGGGAGAGCCAACTGTTCTTTCTGAGGCTTTTGTTTGTTAATAACAGATTGAAATCAATACCCCAAAAGGCATACTTTGTGGTGGCAAACTCTGGTTCTCTTCAATGTTCTAGAATTAGGTAGTGGTGAGGGTTATCCAACATTGTGAATGTATTAGGGTCACTGAAGTGTATACATACTTTAAAATAATTTAAAAATTGACTTTTGTTATGTGAATTTTGCCTCGATTTTAAAAAATCCAGTCATAGGTTGACTTTATCAATGTGTAAAAAACTCTTTTCACCAAAGGCACTAGTGGTGAGAAAAAAGACCACCTATATAGAAAAGTGTAAATGATATTAACAGACAACTCACAAAAGAAATATAAATAGCCATAAAGACATGAGAAGACATTGAACCTGACTGAAAACAGAAAAATGCAGGTTGCAATCATGAGCATTCTTGGGGATATATTTGCAAAATTGAAAGAATTGAAATATCAAGGGTTGGAAAAGAGATCATCTCATACATTACTAATAATATTAATAGTTAAAAATGCAATCATTTTGGAGGGCATCTTGGTGGTAAAGTGTTAAAATTTTAAAATGTTCACACTCAGTGACT
>PVJL010002944.1:0-141108 GCA_004026885.1 Lyroderma lyra
GGAGAAAGGGGAGGGGGTGGGAGAGGAGGGGGGAAGCTAAATATAAGGGGATGGAAAGAGGGGTCACATTAGGTGGTGAACTTATTATGCATCAAGTTGACAATGCACTGTGGAATTGTATGCCTGAAACCTATGTAATCCTTGCTAACAGATGTCACCCCAATAAGTCTAACAATAAAAATGAATTAAAAAAAAAATGCGATGGACTCACTTCCGAATGCCTATTCAGTCTCTACTTGTGTGAATGTACCACGCGGCGCTCCCCCCTGAGATGCCAAGAGAGACTGGGCCTGGGTGAGCGTGACACAGACCATTCTGGAAGAATTGTCACGGAAGGCATAGCGGTCTACACCATGCCTCTTGTCCTTCCTCACCTGCTTGGTGGATATAAATGTGGCAATTTGTGAGAATCTTTGGCGATAGCTATTGTCACGAAGGGTAAGGGACTGTTCACTGGCCCCGAGCCTAGAGAGAATGAGCGACAAGACGGCTTGGATGGTTTAATATGTGTCCTGTTATTTGAAGACATGGTGGACTGGGGCCTAACTTTCAGCCAAGGAAATCTGGAGGGCGTGAAGGAGGTTCGGGAAGCTACTTTGGCTAGTAGGGCAAAAGTGAATTACTCCTTTGTTTCAAAAGGAACTGTACTTCCATTCCATAACAGGCCCAAGAATATGGGACTATGTTTCTAGGACCACATGTGGACTTCGGTAGGATGCAGAACAGGCCAGGAGCCATTGACATCTTGCCCAGAAAGTGCATCAGGAAGAGGGACCCGGGACTGAAGTGAGCCTTCCGAAGGCAGGGCCCTGAAGGCGGGAGCATCTGATGAAGAGACAGCATTGCACATGTCCAGGGATGGGCTGAAGAGGCCAAGCTCAAGTTCCTCCAGAGAACCCGGGGAGGCACCGCGGTGGCATACCCCGTGCGCATCGTGCGGATCGGGCCCTCCCAGTGTCATGGCTGTCTGATTGGGGCCACCATGGCTGTCTGATTGGGGCCACCATGGCTGTCTGGGGCCATCATGGCTGTCTGATTGGGGCCACTGCTTCCGCTGGGAGTTCTGCACGGGCTCGAAATCGGTTCCTGCAGGCGCATCCTGGCACCACCCGGCCTCAAGCTCAGGCAGCTTGCCCAGTCCTGGGCCGTTCGGTGACAAGGACAGCAGAAACCCGTGAACTCCAGGGGAGTGAATGGCCGATGGGATGGACCTTTGAACAAAAGTGGACAGAAGCCAATGGACAAAAGTGTCTCCTCCCTCCGCTGAATGTCTGATTCAGAGCCTCCTGCCCCCGCAGCATCCCAGAGGCTCTTACAAAGTGGACCGGCCAGTTCTCCCGCCATGGGCCAACTGGGTGAAACATCCTTATTTTGGTTTTCCCTCCTGCTTTGTTTCATGAACCTCATCTACCCTGAGGTTACCATCCCCAGGAAATGATGCACCTTCTACTTTCGGAGGAATCATGGCTAAAAAACAAAGTCCTTTTGATAAAGAGCACAGAACTCATTCGAATAAATTCTCACCTCTCCTTCCCTTTTATGCACTGACTCATGCTGTGCTTCCCCCCTCTTAACCTACGAAGCACCCCCACTCCAGCTAGTGACTGCTGGGAAAGGTGAGGGGGAGGAGAATTACCTTGCCCCTACCTCTCCTACTGCTGTCGGCCAATTCTTCTAGCACCTTCGGGCAGAACAAACTACACAGCCGTCTTGATGCTGTCCGTCCACCTGTTTTCCCCTCACTGTTTGAAAATTCGTGTTCACCTGCTCGTTTTCCAACCCCTCCTTATGAACCGTGGTTCAGAGACGGTCTGCTGTCCGTGCGGGCCTTGTTTTCTGTGCTGGGGCTGGTTTGGAATGATGCTTCTTTGCATGGTTTGCTGGGGTGTGGCAGTTCTAGAAAAGCAGTGACTGATTGAAACGGGACCCACTGTGGGGAAAATCGAAGGACTTGGACAGAAACATAACCCGGTTGACTTTTAGTTTTGCTGTTAGGGTTCTTTGGGTTGTGTTGTTTTAAAAGAAAAAAGGTATCAAATTAAAAATAAATTCCATCATTAGTAGTATGCTTAAAGCAGACGGACTCTTTCAATGATCTCATTTAAATGTGTACCATTGCCTTTCACCGAGGAAACGAAGCCAAAGACGGTTCTCTTGATGGCATGAAAAATTCAAGGGCCTGCCATCCAGCAGTCCCGCAGACTAATCAGATACTCTTGGTGGCATGATTACCGTGTGCCCGGTGTTTACCCTCCCCAGGGCAGATTAATTCCAGCGCCACCCTCTGTCTCCTCCCACGCTGTTGGGAAGTGTTGCCATGAGGCAGGCCGGCGGCTGCTGCGTTTCCCCAGGGGTGGCTGCATTCCAACAGTGGGCAACGCGAGTTATGTAAAGACTCAGGGTTTGCTCAGGGTTTCCTAGGAAACTCCGGGTGCGGGCCAGTTTGGATTTGAGGTGACACAAGAAGATGAAGTCTAACTTCAGAGGGGTCGAGGAGGGCAGAGGGTTGGGAAACCCTAGGCACTATTTCCGTGCTACTCGGCTTCATTTTTATGTTGAATGTACAGAAATTCATCTTAAAGGGGCTGTGATAGTCCAAATAATAAAAATAGCTCAGTGGGTTGTAGTTCATGACCTCATCCACACATCCACAGGGACCGAAGTGGACTTAGTCTATTAAAAAGTGAGGAAGAAATAAAATCCAGGATGTTTCCCCTTCGGAATGTATAAAAGCTAAATTGAGTAGTAGTTCCAGCTATGATTTGATTATTGCAACATATTAAAAGGCAGGCTGGGACACGTCAGCCCTAACCTTTTTATATGTACTCATTCCATTTAATGGGTATAGAGAGAGAACTTCGTACTTAATACCGGGTTAAATCTTGAGAAAACAGAGAGATGAAGATTGAGATCAGAGTATTTCTTATTAGAACCCATAGATTCAGAAAGAAACGAAGAGACACTGAAAGTCTGATGGAATATAACAACCGCTGAGGAGTGCATGAGGACCAGTGAGTGACTCTCTAATATGGACTCACTGATTCTCCCTGGATATTTCTGAAATGCCCATTCTATAGCCTGACTCTTGCTAAATACCAAAGAGAAGTCATTTCGAGTTGGTTCTAAAAATGACTATCAATATGATACTAAGCAAAAAAAAAAAAAAAATGTCGAGCCACCAGTTGCTTTGTTACATTATGCCAGATAACCAACTCAGGGATGAAAATATTCCTCACTGAAATGACTGCAGATAAAATCATCTGGATGTTTTAGAAGTCTGTGACCGTAACTATTCAGGCCATTCTGACTTTTTAAGAACTTTTGATCTAAAGAAATGAAGTCTACCCACAATGATTGATTTTTAAAAAGGAAATTCAAAAGATTACAGAAATACACAAAAATGAAATTTTTACAAAGATGTGAACATGTATGAATGTCTTGTTATTGTATTATGGTTTTTATATTTCAACTCTTTTTACAGTGTCTTTATTACACTGGTGAGATTTTGTTTTGTTTTGTTTTGACATGTGCTTTCAATGCCAGATAGTTTGCTTTTATATAATGGAAGCATTCTTTTTCAAAATTTTAATCATTAAAAACAAGTCTATGTTTCTTGATAGATGGAGTTTATTGCTCACCCCCAAAAAGAAGTCAATCTTGGAATAAGAGGAATTAGGGTTGGATGGCTTTGGTTGATAGATTTAGTAAGCATATTGATTTTCTTTTTTCTAAAATCATATGTCTTCGTTTTTAGCCAAAATAATAATAATAATAAAAGTGACCATTCAAATCTGTCACATGATGTTGTGGGGTGAGTCATTGCTCCTTTGTCATTTCTAAGAAACGGCCATGGCTATTTGTTTTTCTCCTCTTTCTTTTTCCCTCTTCCTGCTTTTAAACCTCACAAAAGTCCTTCAGGTAGTATCTGTACCCTCACAAATAACTTAGCCAGAGAGTTGAG
The DNA here is from genome assembly GCA_004026885.1 of Lyroderma lyra. NCBI lineage: Eukaryota > Metazoa > Chordata > Mammalia > Chiroptera > Megadermatidae > Lyroderma > Lyroderma lyra. The sequence continues at coordinate 3,962 of PVJL010002944.1, forward strand.
TAACTCTGTGAGGGTGTGATGGATCCTAACAAGGGTCTTTAGAATTCTTTTTCTTATTATATATTTCTTTTGGCCAACACCCATGGCCGAAGTCCAAGGTTGTAGCCATCGCACTTGAAAGATCACATTCTCATAAATTATGCAGTTTCAAAGCAGGCGAGGAGTTGTGTGGCTTCTGGTTTGTAAACATGAACCGTCAGCTCTGCTTGTTTTGAGAAAGGCAAATTTGTTCCTACGTGACTGGTATGTTAAGAACCACACGGAGCAGAACACAAATTTTGCATTTACCTGTGCGCTTTTCATCAATGAGGAGTGCGGGTTAATGCAGACAACGGCACTCAGACAGGGTTAGATGTATTTTAGAATAGATAATATTCTTAATGTTTTCTTTTCAAAAGGGAAAGAATTTGGTTGAGGGTTCATTCTTTTGGACACTGATCCATCGGACATAAGATACATTAGAAGGGGACATGCCACTTGAATTCCTTCCTTCCTGGGATCTCTAGTTTGAAGGGCTTTTTACTACTGAATCATAAAGTTGTCATTTAATCTTTTGGCAGCTACCTGATGCACTGACTACATTAGGTCACACGGCTGCACTGAGTTCAAGATGAGAAATAGAACAGGGCATGAATTTCCAGCCTTGGGTATAAAGTAGCTTGAGAGCCCATCTGTTCATCCTTCTATTCTGACCCACTTTAGGGGCTTCTGGGCCCCAAGTGTGAACTGCCCGCTTGTGGGTCTGGGAGGAGAGGCAGAGAAGGGGTGGCTGGAATTGGAGGGGTCCATGAAATGAACCCAAGACAGTTCGAACAATGGCTGCCTCCTGCCAATAAGCACACGAGAGTTAAGATGTCAGAAATCTGGAAGACTGTTACGGGGAGAAGGGTTCTCTCCAGCTTCAGGGGGTCCCCAGCGTGAGCGTGTCTCGCCCTTTCTAACGCTGAATCACATGCTACCGGAAAGAATGAAAAGGTTTGTTGAGTCAGTGCCTTTGAGAATAAACTGGGTGTACTGACGGCAGCCCCAACTCTGTTCTTGAGTCTTTCCTCTCCCCCCATCCCCAGCAAGGGACGCTCCTCCATCCCTAGGTCTAATCTTGGTGGCCCGTGCCTCGCAAGCCCATGCTGGCACGTCTGCAATGGTTATCTGTTTCCTTCCGTGATTGTCGGTCCACTTACCTCGGACACTAAGCTCCATGCTCTTCTGGAAGCTTTATCATGAACCAGGTGACAAATCGGGACTCCATCTGCCCCTTTGCAATAATGTTCTCTCAGCTTTCTCAGAGCTTAGGTGGGGAAGAGGGGGGCAAGGTGCAAAGCCCATCGGATTCCCAGACAGCGAACATGATTTTCAATTTGCAGATAAAGAAACTGAGTCTTCGTGACAGGGACAGGCTACGTTCACATCATTCAAGAAGGAAAGAAGTCAGTACTTGAGGCAAAGTCTGGCTGGTTCCATAGCCTGAACTTTAGTCATCTTATTGGTGTGTGTGTGTGTGTGTGTGTGTGTGTGTGTGTGTGTGATGGTTTTCTTCTGGCTTGAATACCTATTTTATTTCCTGTGCCTAGGGCCTAGAATAAAATATGTGTTCAGAAAGTGTTAGCTGTTTTGGCCAAACAAAACAAAAACAAACAAACAAAAAACCCCCATGGATTTGCAAACATATAGCATAGAGAAAGCAGACTTGTAAAATATGAGTATAATCTGGACTTTAAAACCCTGAACATTTGAATGAGTAGAGAAATTACGTTTCTCTAGATAGTGTTATAGCAGTAGAAAATGATAAATTTGAGGTTTTTATCTGTGTTTTTTGTCTCTGCTGGGTCATACATAATAGTAATAGTTCCAAACTCCGTTCTTAGGCAAGTCTGGCCTTGTCCTGACACCCAGTACTAACCACCGTGTTCATGGAGCCACAAATAAAACCCAGTCACAGAAACCAGATTCTGAAACAGAGTCCCATTGACGAGCACATTATCATCCATCTATTCATTACACAACAGAGGGCTGTAGATTCCCCTCCTAACAAAGGAGGCCAAGTACAATAAAGCATTATTCTCAGCTGTTGGTTTGTTGTTTTTCTGATGAATCAAGAAATATTGGTTAGGCTGTCCCAGCAAAAGAGGAGAATGTTGAAATTTATCATAATAGTTTGCAGGCCAAGGAAGACAAAATTATAAAGTGGGATCACAACAGAAAAACACATCAACCTGCTGGCCGTGCAGGTCAATGGAACAAAAAGTCTGAGATGGTTTTTTTTCTGTCCACGTTGCCATTGCAGAACCTGTTAGGGTATCCAGGGTGTTAATTAACTCGTTTCAGATGCCTTGTACCATCTTATTATTTGCCATTTTTAACTCTTCTGATCCTATCTTTCTGTCAAGCATCCTGCTTTATATTGGGTTTAGTTTTCATAAACAATTAGTGACTAGGAACGACAGAACCCACACCGAATCTCTCAGCCTCTTTCCTGCCATACTAATGGCCCTGATGATAGCAATGAGTTTCCTCAAAAGATGGCACGAGGCTCATATGAGTCAAATGAGTTCTAGTGGCTGATAGGAAGATCAAGTTCAGCGACTGATTGGGCTCCGATGGAATTGACTTCTAAGAAAGGATACTCTGTGGAATACTGGGGGAGGGGGGAGCTTCAAAAAGTGGAGACACCTCACGTTTCTTCTCTGTAAAGAGAATAGGATATTCCAAGTATTTTTTAAGAGAACGGTAGTTCTGGCGATGTTAAAATGCACTTTAAAAGAAAGAGAAGTTTGCACGCCCTAAAACACGTGATGAGGTGGCAAACAGCATAGTATAGAGCAAGGTAGGTTTGAGTTCCTGTCCAGGGCAATCGCTTATTGGCTACATGACTTGTCTAGGCTTTTGCTCGCCTGCACAATGGAGATGTTAGTAGGTTTGCTGTAAGGTTTAAAAAGGTTTACGAAGCTCAGAGATGAGCTGCTCAATAAACATTAGTCTACAGCTCTATTTATTGCACATTTTTCCTGAGCTCAGAAAAAAAAAAAGGTAATGAAAAATCCTAAGGCTTAGAAAGAACTCTGATTGGAAAAGTATTTTAAAGAAATGACCAAAAAAATTGTGTTATCGTAGTGAACGAAGTCATTTCCAAAGCGTCTATCTGCAAAGCCGCCCTTCCACGCGGGCCTGCTGTCTGGTAGGAGGCAAAGCGACTCAGACTCGGTGCTAGGCAGAGTTCGTACATGTGTCCGCGGGGACGTCAGAGGGATTTTAACTGGGATGTTAACTAGTCACCAAAAAGGAGAAGACACAGCATCGGCTGAACTTATCTCGCGTCTGTGATTTTAACTTCCTTTATCTCTATTCGTTTTTCACCTTTATTATGAAAGTTAATTTCACCAGATCCCTGTAGTATGTTCAACTATTCAAAATTCAGAATTAATTGTACGTCAAGTAAATTAGGTTGGAGTGCATTGAGTTTAATCCCAAGTTGTTTTTTGCACATGTATAAAAGTGCAATCGCTATTTGCAAATTTAAAATCCTAATGTGCTGTCACAATTTGTCTCTTTTAACCCTCCAGTGAGGAACTGTTTCTGGCTTTAGTTTAACATGTGCTGAAAGAGTCAGAAATAAACAATTTTTGCTCCTGCAAAAAACAAAACAAAACAAAACAAAACAAACACAAAAGACAGTTAAAGGGAGCAAACAGGTCTACTTTGAAGTTTAATGGTTATTTACGTATGAACAGTCAATGATGTCTTTTTATCCTATAGGGGATACTTTTATGCTCTTTATAGAATATTTCCATTTAAAGTGTAAATCAAGGATAAGTTTGGAAAATCTCTATATTATCACAAATTAATAAACTCTAACTTAATAGAGACTTTCAAAAATGATAATTTATAAAAGGTAAAAGTTTTCCTACAAGTACTGATGGTTTCCTCAACTGTTTATCAATATTTGGTGAGTAAGAGCTTTCAGGGTCCAATAAATTTGGGAAATACTTGACTTTAAAAGGTAAACACACTTTGCAGGATTTATAAGAATCAATCTTTAATCTGCTAACATACATTGTGATTCTCTAAGTATCAGAGACATTATGTGGTGTTTCTCAAACTTTTTTTTTCTTTTTTCATTTTTATTAAATTTACTGAGGTATTGGTTGGTAAACATTTTCCCAAACTTCTTTGATTGTGGAAGGACATTTGACTGATTATTCTGTGGAGTTAGTGGTCTTCAGAACCCACTTTGGAAAAGACAACTCTGGACCTGTAATTCAAATATCATCTAACACATCACAAATGTACATCTACTTTGGGTTCATTATAAAGACTTAGAACACCACTTGTGACCATCAGAGAAATGATAGACTTAAGTTAATCTCAAAATAGTAACATCAGATCATAAAAGTCACTTGCCCTGGGTATTTCTCAAAAAAAAAAAAAAAATAGCCATCTCTTGTGAAATCAGATCTGTCTGTGGACTTAGAAATTAATCAATCTAATGTAAATAAATAATAAATGGGAGATCAGAAACAGCTCTTCTTTATAGAAGAATTCCAATTCATAAATACAGAAGCATTAAGGGTTTGTAGTTCAGTTAATAGTATCACGTCAATGTAAAATTCCTGGTTTTAATCATTATAATACATAAGCTGTCAACATCAGGGGAAGCTGGATGAAGAATATAAGAGAACCCTCTCTACTATTTTTGCATACAGAAAGTTTTAAAAATAAGTGAGATTTTTAAAGCATTTCTTTGTTGATGTTCTGATTTCCTCATTTGCTTTGGCATAGATAGACCCAACCTTAATTTGGAAATGTAGTATTAAATGGTAGACATAGTTCAAGGTGGTAGAGTCCAATTCTCTGGCTTGGGTTTAATTTAATTATAATGTCTTTGAAACATGTTTTATTTATAAGCTCATCAAAGGATAAAAAGTCTACTCATCCAAAAAGCTTTCTCTTCTACATCATATTCACTTGAAAATGTTTATACAGTAAAATAAATTTTGCTTTGACTAGTTTTACTTGTTATTGTTTAGTTTTGTTTTCTGTTGATTAGGATAGTTTTCTAGAGAAAAGCCTGGAGTGCTAGATAGTTATGGAGAAAGTTTTCATTGAAGAGTTCCTTTCAGTCATTCTTAACACTGAGGCCTTTTGCTCCAAGAGACAGAACTACAGAGTACAATGCAGGGGTCGAATATCTTCGTTTCTAGAAGGAGCATGGACCTAGAGCCCTACATACATGGCTTCCCTCTTGCTCCCAGCAGTGAGTTTGCGTTAAGGACCTTCTGCAAATCACAGGGTTCTGGCTAACAAGGCTTGAGCACCACGTATGCAGACAAAGTTTTAGAACATGGGGTGGGAGAAGGAAGCTAAAGAGAGAATCGCTTGGCTCAGAGAGTCTTCATTTCCTTAATGGAATAATAATATGTGCTCTATCCCCTCGGGGATGATGGGAAGGAGCACATTTATGATTATAAAATACCCTGCCGTTGGAGAATATTTTGTTTTCAAAGTCTTATTGGCAAATGCAGTACTTAAAATCGAATCCATTGAGATACTTCAGTTTTTTTCTCAAGATGTGGGTGGGAGAAGGAGATAAAAGGAATATAGGAAATACACAAATGAGAGAGAGAGAGAGAGAGAGAGAGAGATTTTCAACCGGGACTCTATTTGCTCGAGTCCAAAATGCTTACTCTGCTTTTGGGGACAGAAATTAAGAAGGAAAATCAGAAGCCAACAGTGTGACTGTGCGTGGGGTGCAGACAGAAAAATGGCCGGGGTCTGGATCGGGGTGGAAACGGAATTTGTATGTAAATTAGCTGAGATAGAAAAACATATTTATGTCCAAAGCAAACATTTTGAGAGGGTCAGGGGATAGCTCATCAGGCACATCCAACCACTGGGGTTGACAGTTTTAAAAGGAAACAAGGATGCATGTAGAGCTTTCCAAATGACTTCCAGTTATGACTACGCTTACTTCCACACCATACTCCAAAAGTATTCACTTTTAGATGCCCTGAAATGATATATTAGAATTTTTCCATCTTCGTTTTAAAAGTTAAGAAAGAAAACACTTGAAAAATAAAATCATCTCATTAGCAGGTAAACACACACACACACACGCCATGGAACCAAGATGACTGCTGCTAGTGAGAGGAATGAAGTGGAACAGGAAAATGTGTGGTAAGCTTAAGAAATAACTACTGAGCTTCAGAAATTATTAATGAAAGATGTACCAGAGGGAGCCAAATGAACTGCAAGTTCATCAAAAGACCTCAGGAATTGAGAAATACTTTGAAGTCCTTTAAAGGCGTTCAATTCTGTTCATTTCTATCTACAGGAATTTTCAATTAACTTCCTGCAAGTTGAAGCTAGTTCTCTAACTAAAGAAAGTGAAATATGTGGAGAAATATTTATTATACCTTTGCTTCTCAGGGACCGTTATGGTTAGCTATTGCATGAGAGTTCTTTATATTGCATGGGTTGGTATTCTTAACCCAAACTAGCTTTAAAAATAAGGGAAAGGTTACTTCCTCCTGAGAAATCTAAAGGTACAATGGGCATCAAGGTTAGTTTGAGCCAAAGTATTAGGACCACAAGTCCATTTTGCTGCCCCCCCTCTAAAGTTTGGATTTTCTTCAAAAACAGCTTCTAGCAACAGTGGAACCAGCTACACATTTCCTTGCTTAAATCAACAGGGAAAGAGAGATTACCATCATTCCAGAGATATTACCATGTACCCAAGTGTATGGAGAAAAATAAATGCAGTCTATTTTTGTTTTTTTCTTAGTGTATTTCCTCTGATAGTGTGAAAATGCACCCTCCCATTACTTAGAAAATTAAAGAAGGTTCAGGCATCTAACCAGTGGGAACCAGCCTGTCACTACTCATGAAAGGAGCAAAATAAAAGGAAGTGTCCATGGCACACAGGGTAGATTAGGACATGCACATTCAAGACTAAGACACCAACTTCTCAAGAATTTTCGGTACTGTTGAAGGTGATCCAGTTTTGCTGATTCACTTGTGAGCGAGCTATTCTCGGAAGATCTCAGTCATGCATGGCGCTCGAGTTTTAAACGGGAAATGGAATACTGTGAGACAGTATGTGCAATTCTGTTTTCTTTTAAATTCGGTAATTTATGCAACATGCATGTAAATAATGAAGCAAAATAAAACAGTGAACTCCTGCAAATTCCCCAGTCAATTTAAAAACCAGAATGTTACTGATACTATCATCGGTATCACTGGGTTTCTTGCTACCCAATACAATTCACCCACCTCCTCCCCAGTACACTTCATCTATGGTTTTTCTCTCTTACTCATTTACACACACACACACACACACACACACACACGCAACGTAGTTTATTTTCATCATTTCTAAAGCTGCTAAAAATAGTATCATACTATTTCTGTTTATGTTGCAATTTCTACGGTCATAATGTTCACCAAAGATATATTCTAGAATTTAAGTGCAGCACTATTCATAATAGCCAAAATTAGGTACTATCCTAATGCTGTAACGTTCACCAACATTAGAATGCAACACACGTGTTCACACAAATATACAGTAAAATAAACAATAAACAAGCTATAATTTCATCCGAATATTTTTAATCTCATCACGAAAATGTTTAGCAAAGTGAAACAAATCAGAAATAAAAGTGTTTGTACTATCCAATTCTAATTATATAAATAACCAAATAATAAAGAGGGACAATTTTGTACCTTTTGCATTTGGGGACACAGATCTCTTTCACATGATGATGTCTTGACGCAAATATTCTTGACACAAAGTTGTCAGAACTACACTGAGACAACTTATTTATGTTACTGCTTTATTTTATTTGCTGGTTTTGTTTTCCAATTTGTCTGGGGCTTATCAAAAGATGCCGGTAGTTAACCAAAAATAAAATCCTCAATGATAAAACCCCCAAAATGTGTGGTGTTAGATATTCAGCTGGCCTCCATTCCATAAAATGGATTAGTACCGTGCAAGTTAATTGATGGGGGCGTAACTGGGAAGAAATGATAAACTTGAACAAAATGTGTCCTTCACAAGATATTTTATCCTTGAGAGCTCCAAGTGCCTTCCCATGAGGCTACTGGACTTTATTAGGTCATATAAACTTCCCCTAAGATCTAGCAAATTGAGTTGATCTCTGTTTTCAATTTGCCATTCTTATGGATTCCCTAAACTCTTTCTGGGCCATATCATGGCTGGACATGTTTGTGCCATTTGGAGCCTCCTATTCCTCAAGCAGACACATTACAGAGGGTCCGGGTGCTCAGGGCCAAGGTAATAAGTTGACTGAGTAACGGTTGTGGGAAATGGACACATTTACCTTGAAGGAGACATATATGAGAAACTGTCATGCAGAATGGTCACTGTGCCAGATGCCAAAACCAGGAAACGTGGATGAAGAGTTCAAGAAAGCAGATATAAAACAACACTGACCACTAGCACCACCAACCAGGAAAGGACACTTGCCCACAGAGAAGTCTACTTCCTAGCACTTCACCAATGCCCCTATCCAAAATGTGCTCAGAGCTCCCTTCTGCAATACCATGCTGTTAACTAGTCACCGTGTCCTTCGTCAGCTCCCCCAGAACTCACTCACCTTATAACTGAAAGCTTGTACCCTTGGACCAAAATCTCATCTCCCCCAGGAAACTGGTGCTCTGCTCTCTGCTTCTACAAGTTCCACTGTTTCAGATCCCACATATAAACGAGATCATACAACGTTTGTCTTTCTGTACCTGGCTTATTTCACATGGCATCACGTCCTCCGGGTTACCCATGTCACCAAGAATGGAAGTTTCTTTCTTTTTCATGGCTGAACAATATTCCTTTGTATATATCACATTTTCTTTGTCCATTCACCTATCAACAGATACTTTTTATATTTTGGCTATTGTAAACATCCTCCTCCCAAATTCTAAGTTCAGACTGACACTCTGTTTTCTTCATTGAACCTGAATTTATATTGGAGGGCTCCATAATTCTCAAATTATCAATCATCCTTTATTTGGGAAATATTAAGTATTTTTCCTTACATGTATTAGGAATGAAGGGTTCTTTGATTTCTTACTTTGATTCATCACACCCCTTTGAGTTCATCACCAAGTTCTGATGAGTTTTCCTATGTATTATTTTTTCATAGCATTTTAAAGTGTTATTGTTTACTCCTTAGTGTTACATTGTAGAGCAGTAGACTTCCATTGTAATTTTCATGCTCTTTATTATGCTGACATTTGATCACATTAGAATCATTGTGAATTTCTGCAGTTACTGAAATTTCTTCTCATCTAAACAGATTTCACTATAATGCAATATAAATTACTTAATTGCTATTCATACTCAATAAATAAATGATTATTTATTATGTACAAAATGTCAGGCTGGGAATAATAGTAACTAGTGTATAATAATGATATGACTTTGGATATAAAAATTCAGACATGCTCCCTTAGCATGTAAATACAGATACTAATGACTCATTTTGGCACTTATTACTGGTATTAACTATTATAATAGTAACCCTTGTGACAGTCCCATATTGACTATGACCCAACGTTTCATGGAAACAACTTTAAAAGGCTGTTTCCAGAAATAGCATGAAGAAGAAGCTGTGAGTTTCTGAAATTGTCTGGTTAGACAAAGCTTTAGCCCATTATCATCTCCTAACTAACCCCTCCTTTACAAATTATATTAGTTTCAAATGGAGCTTCTTTCTTTTTTTCCATAGACAGTAATTGCCCATGACTTTCCAAAATATAACATATCTATTCCTCCTGCAATCCCTTGTATTAATGATGTGAAATTAACTAAAAGTTCTGTGTTTAATGATTTTGTATACAGAAGATCGGTAAAAAAGAAATCCTCATTCTATTTAATAGCTCAAATTAGCCTGCACAGCTTTCAATAAGTTCTATAAATCATTAACTCAAATGTGAAATATATTCATTCCAGCTGTGCAAAATTACTGCTTTTTAGTTACAAAATAATATATCAGAAATGTGTTTTCACCCACAGAAAAAGGGGTGTGCAGGCAAATTTGTTGTTTTGCAAGAATGCACTTTCAAATGTAGACTCCATAAAAATTTGCATATATATAGCAGTCAGACTTATCAGTAAGAATTTAAGAGGAATAACGAACTCTAGACTCCAGGTTGTTTTGGAGAAAGAGCTACCTTATAGCAATAAGTAACATGTACTGTTTTGCCAGGCTGTGTTCTAACTCCAGGTCAACAAGTTGTGTCCGTAAAGATCTAGATTGTAAATATAGTCTCAGTGGCAACTTCTCCACTGTAGTTGCCTTTGTAGTAGGAAAGCAACCACATTTAATATGTAAGCAAATGGGTGTGGCTATGTTTCAATCAATTTTATTAATAAAAATCAAAAGCAGATGAATGGATTTTGCCCCTAGGCTATGTTTTCTGTCCCGTTCCAAGTGTTTTACTTCTATAACTTGGTTTTATTCAATTGCTATAACACCTGCCTTAGGTAGGAATTATTTACTTATTCGTAGATTATATTTTTGTGACTAGGAAGTAGTAAATGCTTATAAAATATTTGGGGAACACAGAATGGTATTCATTACAAAAAAAAATGCTCTACAGAGATAAGAATTATGAATGAATGCTCTACACAGCATCGTGCACTAACCTGAGAAACAATGTTGAGAAAAAAAGAAGCCAGACAAAAGTCTATAAGCTGTTGGATTTTTTTAAATGTAAAATTCAAAAATAGAACAATCTAATCTCTGATGATAGAAGTCAAAATAATGGCTGCTTTCCTTTGGCGGGTGGGAGAGGCCAACGGGGTATTCTGGGTGCTTTGAAAATGGTAATGGTGTTTGCTATTGCTGTTGACACAGTTTGGTCACTTTGTAAAATTCATCAAGACGCAATCTGAAATCTATGCTTTGTGTGTATGTATGTTATAATTCAGTAACAAAGATTTACTATCAAATGAGCCAGAAAGAGAGCTTTCTCCGTACATCACAGAGTCAGTGTGGAGTGAAGTAGAACTCATGGGCTCAGCTCTCATTTTGACATTGACAGAAGTGACTCACATTCACCTGACTAAAAGCAACTCGAGAATGGATGCCTATAAAAGGAATCACCTGAGTGATTACAAAAAAGTTACCTCGCAGCCAGCAACTACATGCTGACACTTTTTCTTTGTGCATTTCCCCCATAAATGCACCCTGAAAACGCCACATAAATGTCGTTTGGTTTTTTTCAAATCCATGACATTAGTAGTCATTTAGTAAATGGAAAGAATGGAGTGGGCAAAATCTTAAAACGGATGGAGCCATTCTCTTAAACATGTGAGTGTGTGTTGGTGTGTGCACGTGTGTGAGAGTGAGAATCACCCAACGGGTTGTTTGCTCAGTGACACGTATGGATGAAGGACAAGCACGAGTATGTGCACGTGCAATTTTGAATTATCGGCCACACAAATGGCTTCGCTGAGCACAGCAAAATGAAATACCCTAAAATCAATGCAGACAAAAATGATGGAAACTGCCATGAGTGGAACTCTTTAGCTTCTTTTTTTTATTTTTCCTACAAAACCAGGCAGCTGTGCAATTTCACCATCACTGTACGCTCACTGGTGGTCTAAATAATACAAGTTCACTGGTTTCCAAATGCCGGTCATGATTTGGGTTCACTTTTATAATAAAAATATTTTTTTCTTAGTCAAGACAACCCCCAAATTTGATTTTACTGTGCTTCCCAACACCTGACTTAGAAAATAATTAGTTTTTAAACTGAGGAAGGTAACATTCTAGGAGATCAAGGGTTTCTGCAACTGCCTGCTTTCCGATTCCATCTTAATTAGATGCCAATGAAGTCTAACTCTCCCTTCCTGTTTTGCCTAATTAAAATCTAAGTAATGGATTTTAAGTGAGCCTAATTGGTTGCAAACCTTCTACTGATTTTACTGAGTCCTTATCCCAACATAGCTAACAAATACCTGTTGCATAGTTTTCCATTCATCTGTAGGTAAAAACTACATTTCTCATCTTTTGGAATGGTAGCCATGCTTCTAGATCTTTAAATAACATTTAGGGGTTCCATGGAGACCCACTGAGACTTAAAAGTCAAATACATCTTTTCAGGGTGACTATTTCTTGCTCTGCACAGTACAGTGTACCCCACACTGATTACTGGGGGTGTGCTGTGGGAACTCTGTTCTATTAGAATTCAGGATGAGGTAGGAAAGGGAGAATTTACAATTTGCTTGTTATAATAATGCCAGTTAACCTTTATCTATACCTCATTTCATACCTGGTACCATTCTCGACATTCTACATACATTAATGTATTTATTTCTCAAGTTAACTGTATGAGAAAGGGGTATTTTACTGGTGAAAAATGGAGTCATAATTACATAATTTGTTCAAAATGATGGAGCAAGTAAATGAGTGGCAAAGTTCAGAATTTGGAACTGTGGCTGACTCCAGATATCATCAGTTATAATGAGATCATGCAAATGTAATGTGCCAAGCAATTTCTAAAGTAGTATGAGGATACCCAAAAATTCAATATCTAAACAATGTTCATAAATTCTAATAGTTTGGAAAGAAAAAGTAGTGTGAAATATTCTGTTCCATTTAGCAATTTATACTTTTGGAATATTCACCCATACGTTTTAAACACCTATAAAAATAGGATGTTTTATGTAAGCTTCACTGTAACCACAAAGCAGAAACCTACCCTTGATAGCCAAAAGATAAATAGAAACGAATGAATGCATACAATTAGAGAAAACCATCAAATCACAAAGGAAGAGAGCAAAGGAATTACAAAACAGCCAAAAAACTATACAGAAAATGCCAATCGTAAGTCCATTCCTATCAGTAATTACTGTAAATTAATTTATGGGGTGAATTCTTCAGACAAGATTTGGTGGTTGCTGCTGAGATGGAAATTAAAGGAGAATTTTGAGATTTCTGGAAGGTTCTACCAATGTCGGGTGACTCTTTAAGTAGAGTCCCTGATGGCTCTTTCTGTAGGCTGACAGGCAAGCAGCATCATGGGCCCTCAACTGGAATTCAAGGTGATGGTCCGTGGGACCACTCTGATGTCTTTGTCCATCTGTCTCTCTCTGGCCCCTGCATTTTTTTGGAAGTACGATGAATATGTAAGAGAGCAGCAGAACAATCAATGCTTCGTCTTTTAAGTATGTGGTTTGATTGGTTGGTTGGCTGTTTCTTCCATTTTTCAACAAGCAATTAGACTCTGGGAATTCAAAGTAAGGACTGACACATGACCTAGAAAAATCTTTGTCTCATTGGAGAGAAAATACATTAACAAATATTTTGTATAGGTCTATTCAGATCTCTCACACAAAAAGAAAATGTGAGAATTACTGAATATAAATAATGACAATATCCATGCTAAAGTGAAAGTATATGTAGGTTAATGGAAGTGATGGAAAAAGGAATGGAGTGGAGTCTCTGCTGGGGGAGGTGGGAAGATCAGAATAAGGAATCTTCTCAACTATTCTATGGAGGACATGGTTTTTGCCTGGTTGGTAGGTCGGGGAAGATTTCCCAGCAGAGGGCACAAGGCTGAAGGGTCGTGCTGTGCTTGGAGAACTTCAAACAGGTGAGTAAATCTTTTATCTAGAGGACAGTATAGAGAGTGGCTGGATGTGACATTCAAGAGACAGTCAGGAACCAAATGACGAGGAGCCTTGTCCGTTACCCTAACTCATGCGGCCTTGATCTGAAGGGGGTGAACAATGATAGAAGGTCTCAGAGCAGAGTTGGGGCATTCGAATTTAGAATGACCTCTCTGTGAGGATGGGCTGATAATACCCCAGAAGTAGCCTCTTCCTCGAGGGAAGAGGGTCAAATGCACCGGTTCTGTCAGCTGTAAAGTCACCTGTGAACAGGCTTGTATCAGTATTCTCACGTGACTCACGAGGAAGCAGAGGCTGGCCAGGACCTCACCCATGTATGTAGGAATCCAGATCATGGGGCGTCTCGGATCCAACACCCCCGTGTTGTTTTACAGACCCTAGTTCATTCTTGGCACCTTCATACACCTTTAAACTCTCTTGTGGGGTTCATTTTATTGACCTATTTGACACTTATCTTATTGCTCCTTCTTTTTTATCAATTCAATCTATGGGGGTGGCTGGACCTTGAGAATATCACACTAAGTGAAATAAGTCAGAAAAAGTCGAGAACCACGTGACTTCACTTATTCCTCTTTCTGAGCTGCGTGTTTTGGGGGAAGGGGCTATGGATTACTCATCTTTTAAAATGATTTCTGTGTTCAGCATATCCCCCTACTAATAGGAACTTGCAACACACTTATTAAATAAATACATTTCTAAAGTAAATGTAAATGCCATCACCCACTAGCTGTGCAACTCAGCCCTCTATCATTTGTGTCAGTGCAAATCTACTGGGTAGGAAAGGGTAGGTTTTCGGGTAGTGTATTGATACAAGGATCACCAAAACTGTCTCCCCAATCTGGGACCACTAGTTAGTCACGTGGTATGAGGACTTCTGTAGTCAAAGTATCGGATGTGAAAGAATAAATTCTCTATTTAAATGCATTTAATTCTTTACCAGTTGCTTAAATTCCAGATAACAGCCCAATTTCCTTTGCTCGAATTTATCACTGAGGTAATTATTTGTCAGCTGTCAAGAGGAGATAAGGTGAATTAGCATCATCGCTAACTATTCAGCTTCCAAAAAGACACCCTTAGTATCTTCGGGGTTCATTGAGTACGAGAACATGGAATACTATTTATAAAATGTCTTATATATGCCTAACAGTGACAGTACACCACTCTTGAGTCTTTTGCTTTTAGGTATCGTGTTTATTTTGGATGATAAGGATTCACTAGGGGCACATGTATTCATTTTTACCCCTTCCACACGTGCTCACGGGGTGCCTGGTCCATGCTAAGTGCCCTCCTGGAGCTTCACACAGGGAGGAAGGTCAGAGTCTAGGGTGCGGGGAGGGGCGGGAATGAAAACCTTCCGTTACAGGAGAGGCACAGACCAACAGACATCGTGGTCTTAGGTGAGGGCGTCACGTTCTGTTTAGCAGGAAAGTGGTATCAAAGAGTCGTCGTCTCCCCCTGCCCAGCAGGTGTTTTAGGAGCACTTTGAGAAGGAAGAGTGGAGCATGAAGAGGCACGATGGGGTTTCTGTGCTGAGAGCGCAGGGGCAGCTCGCCTTGCCGTGAGGCTGGGCACATCTTATGGGGTGCTCAGTACGTACCATCTGTTAGACCTGATGGCTTCATTCCTAGTTATTCCCACAAGCGGTATCATCTCCACCGTAGGGATCATGTTGTGTTTGTGTTTGCGCCTTCTCTTGCCGGGAGCCATGTCTTACAGAGAGAGGAAGACCTTGCTCAACTCTGGCTGAATGAACACATGAATGGATTGCTCACAGCCTTAGCTTTTCTGCATAAACTATGTCATTGCCTTTATGTTTTTCACATAGCTTGCTTACTATGCAACCGGCAGAAATATGCAATTCAAAATATTGCCTGGGCTAGCCTTTTGGTAATATCGTTTATATAATTGTGTTTACTTTGAATTAGAAGAAAATTAAAAACAAATTAGTTTATGTTTCAAGGACTGTGGAGGAGAGACTGTTCTATGATGTGACCACATGCCCGCACCCACGAGCTGGCCCCGGACCAGAAAGGAGATTGCTTAGGGCAAACCCCAATTTAGAGACTGGCTGATGGAAATCAATGTTCATTCTGACATAAATCAGCAGCCCTCCCCTGCCTCCAGCTAGATGCTGGTTCTGGGTACAGCCCATTGTCCTGACCTGGCCAAGCATATAAAGCATTTACGTGACCCAGGACTGGTCACTTACCAGTACCTGCGACTATCCCCTCCTGTTCTATATAATCCCCGGACCCCTGCCAAGCGGAGAAGGGGTCTGTTTCGTCTTCCAGACTTTCAAGATGCACCTCGAGTGTAAGTTTCTCTTAAGAAACTCTACTGATTAAATACGGAGACTTTCCATCTCAGGGCCCTTCCCTCGGTCTGCATGTGCTAACAATTCTCTGTGCTTATTGACCATTAGAACATACAGAATGAAACCACACAGTTCGCTCATTTATTTGTTTTTTAAAAACATTCACTTTTTAATTTCCATCCATTTTTTTACTTCAGATAATTCAACTTAACTGTGACACTCAGTGTGTCATTTTTGAAACTCAGTAATTACAGGGACAGCGACGAATTTGATAAATCCGTTGTCACATAATTGAGGTTGTCTGCACCTTGGTGATAATGGTAGTTATTAACGTCTCTAAAAATGCCAGAAATATAGTAAGAAGGCAAATGTGCATGCAATATAATTCCATGTTTTTGTAATTTTATTTTCTCAGTTTTCTTAGTTAATAAAAGGAAGAATTAAACTATCACCTACAAGATCCATATGCAAGAACTATACACACGATTCTAGTATTTAATACATAGCATCTTTAGAATTGCTTCTTTAATTGTTTTCAAATATTAGACAAATTAGTATAGCTCTCTGGCCAAAGTAACTATAAAAATTAAGTTGTTCTAGACAGTATTAGATTCAAATATACCTGTATCTACTATGACGAATCTAGTTTTTGTTACAAAAAATAATACAAACATTGTTATATGAGAAAATAAAGTATAGAAAAATCCAAATCAGGTTTAGGATATCTTTAATTGTGAAAGAAAAAAAATCATAATCATCTATCTAAGCCTTTGACCAGTCAGATTGTTTTTATAAAGGTGGCTGACAGTTAGTTAAATCTCACTAAATGAGATTAGTTTGGGTTCAGGAAGGCTAAATGGGATCAGGAGGTCTTAAAAATAGGAAAGAAATATTTCTTCATGCTCAAAAGTGTTTCAAAATTATACTTTTGTTATGTTCAAGGCATAAATTCACTCAGACACAAGGTGACAATCCCAAGAAAGTTCTTATGGGACTTAGTTCAATTAACACAATCATTTTATTTATATCATTATAAATATCATCATATTGTTGAAATTTCTTAAAATACCATTTCTCAAAGCATCACCCTGAATCTCTGGTTCAGAATGAATGGCCTGACATGATTAGTTAAAATGCGAGTCACAGAACCTGCCCCAGATCCACTGAAAAAGAATCTCGGCAATTGATTGGAAACGTGGTCTTTAATAACTTCATTCTGCACATTAAAGTTTAAGAAATTCTTTTAGAATGAATGGAAAGAGAGTTCATTGTCTTAATGATCTTATTAGACCCACAAGCACATACACATGTATTACACACATCCCATCTCTTCTGTGATTATAATGTCATTCAAAATAATACATTTTTTCAATCGATCAGAATGTCTGGATTTGAATTGTGACTTTGCCACCAAGTCATACAGTGTAAGCTAACATCATCTGATAGGGTGACGAAAGAACTTCGTTGGTGTCAAATAGATGGTGTTCACATTCCCTCATAGAGTGCGTAACTGTAAATAATTAGTTCAAAAAATAGAAAACTTCCAGCATTCCCAAGAGTAGATACAACTTTTTGGAGGCTGACTACACATTGTTTTCTGTCTCATTTAACATGGTACGTGTGGTCAGCCCAGCTTTCTGGTATGTCGTGAGGACCCTCGGCCATCGGCCCCCGCCGCCACAACGAGAGCCCCACTCTGTGCCGTGCCCACTCTTTCCTATTCCCCGGACACGCCCTGGAATTCCAAGCTCTGCCTTCTTGTGAAAGGCCTGTTCATGTGCTCGGAATGCCCGTTCATGCTTAGGATTTCATCCGTACACCCTCTTCCGAGGCTTTCTTCCCTACTCCCGTTGGGTACTGTGTGCACGATACTCTTCTTTCAAGCCACTTTGCTGCTATACCTATAACGTCATAACTGATGGTGCTTACGGTTCCAGTCTTCGATAAACCGCGTGTTCCTAGAAGTCAGGAAATATAAATTCTTAACTACGAGAACACATTTTCACCCGTGAGCGGCCCATTATGTGTTTATTTACTATTGGTCAAATTACATTGGAAATCATTTTTAACAAGACACCCAACTGCTGTACACTCTTACAACACGCCTCGGAAGACGCAGGTTAAACCAGCGTGAGAAATCTAAGAGCCGTGTTACCGTCTTCATCCTGCATCTAAGAAACCACTTGGAGAGGTGCTGGAAGAAAACTTACGCTTATTTTATGAAGTTGGATTGCACCATTCTGATACAGAAGGCCGTATTCAGTACGTGTGAAAGCACACGCAAAAATTGGGAATAAAAAGTTATGTGGGGAGGTAACATTGTTCTTGGCATTTTCTTTGGGGGGGTGGGCAAATGCATGCCTGTATCGTTGGCAAAGACGCAAGCTAGAAATAGCACACAGAATACTTTAATTTCTTCAGTGACCAATCAGCAAAGGGCCCATTTCATTCTTCAAAGGTGAAGGAGCATTGTCATGGAGAATGCAGAGTGAGTAAAAGCAAAAAAAAAACATTCGGAAGAGTTAATGCATGAACAGGTATTCTCAGGAGCAAAATTTAATTGGGGAAAACATAAATAAATGTCTCCCAGGATTAAGCAACTGGGTGGGGCATTAGGAATGACGTATCTCGCTCTCAACAGGAGGGTGGTGGTTTCCTCAAGGGTCTCTGGTTTTTGCACCTGATGTCCGCCTCTGCTTGCTGCACTTTCTCCAGATAGCACTGGCTCCCTTACCTTGGTCAAACATCACCTCCTCAGTGAGGCCTTCCCTGATTACTCTGCTTAAAAGTGCAATGCCTCCCCTGTTTTATTTCTCTCTGTAGCCCATACCATCTTTGCTGGGGAAAAAATTGTGATAAAATTCACATGCCATAAAATCCACTCTTTTAAAATATAAAAAATGAGGCATGATGTATCTTTGACTTCACAAAGTATGAAAAAAATGACAATTTGCATTCTTGTCCTAGGTATGTATGACAACAGTTGGAATTTTTTAAATAACAGGCCAGCCATTGGTATATGTCTGTCTGAAATGGCATGAAATCTTTGAACACTTGTCATCAGGACCAAGATCCACTATTAAAATTAAACAAAACAAAACAAAAAAACTTCGTTTTTCCCAATCATACCATTTAATAGGATTTAAATATTCCATCATAGGAAATGAATTCAAAAAGAATACCAAAATGTTCTTTTCTCCTACTCTTCTTGTAAATTAAACCTGAAGTCTTAACTGTGTTAACCATTTAACAAGAAGGGGGTACACTTGTGATCCTTCTAAGTTATGGGATAGGAATGGAAGTGCTTAAAAACTTACTAAAACTAAAATGTCAGGGTAGATGAAAAACATCAGAAAACATCAGAAAACACACCCATTCAAAAATAGGAAAATTAATATTGGCTTACTGAAATGAATAGTTCCTGTCTTGCATATAAAATTACCTTGATAATGCTACATAGTAAAATGCTATTAATTGGATGGTGGTTTAATCAAGTGTCTCTATTTTTTTCCATGAACTAGATAATCTCCTCATTTTCAAAAGATCAGTTACTTAAAATTATATTAATTGAAAGACCATTTTTCAGAAATTTGACATTTAATCAAACGAGCATTCATTTAATTGGGTGCACAGAGGGATCCCCAGAAACGTGCTTCCACTGAAAAGAGAACTCTGCTGTGTATTTCTTGTCTTTTCATGGACTGGGTCTACCGTATATTTCCGCCACTTCAGTTTGAACTACGTGAGATTATGTGAACACGGGGTGTGGCTGTCTGAAATGAAGCACCAATGGAAGAGATTAATGCACCCTACAACAGTTAACCTTTCCCCAGGACTTGAGGACAGTTTCTGGACATCAGTATGGTGTCTTTGATTTATGGTGCTTACTGCAGAGCCTGAATTGCTACCCTGAAAAATATTTCCTCCTTACGGTATCACTGACAATATGTATTGGTCTCTTTGGTACCATTCAATCTTGTACACGATTTCGGTAGACAGAAGGCTTCCTATTAAAACACAGACTGCAAAGATGCCCTTAGCGCTGATTAGGGAAGCACAGAGGATGGTTCTGTTTCCTTCCTTACCACTGCAAGTCTTTGCAGTATGTCTTCGACTTTAAGGGACTGGATATCTTAACCACTGGAAAGTCACAGAGTTTGAAAATTCCTCTTCTTCTGATTCATTCACATGTGTGTATTCCTTAGTGGACCTTTGAAGTGAAAGAAGCCAGTCACTGTCACCTTTTGATAAGAATCATGATATTAACAAAACACACATATACATGATGTGAGAGAATCAGCCCAAAACAAAAAGTAACTTAGTTATATTTAAAGATGGTTTATTAGTCTAACACCCAGAATGTGTTTCCAAATGATTATAAGTCAATTATCTGAAGACACCTGAAAAGCATATTAATTAGATTCTGTATTCTTATGTCTTTATGGGAAAAATGAGTCTCAGAACACTAAAGTGAATTGCTCTTAGATATTCAGCATAATAGGGTCTTAAATCAAGATTTCCTGAATATTCCACTCATGCAATGGCACACCCATCATTCAAACAATGTTTAGAATTCCTTTTTTGGGTTAATCTGTGGTTTTTTTTAAATAAAGTTTATTGGGAGTGACATTGGAGAGTAAAATTATATAGGCTTCAAGTGTACATTTTTATAACACATTATCTATATATTGCATTGTGTGCTCACCACCCAGAGTCAGTGGATTAGTGTTTAGAGCCATTTTAGTAGACAAGAATCCTAGTTTCATAGGTATCATTATTCTATAGGTTTCTCTGTTTTGCTCTTTTGCCAAAATGATACTACTTAATTTTATCCCCTACTTATTAATCTACCTTGGCTGTGCTGTGACCTGCTTTGGGGACAAGTATCATATTATTTCTCACAGTTGAATTGATTACATATTTATTGATAAAACATAGGCCTAGTATTAGATATATACTTGTCTGTGCATAGCCGTAACTAAAAGCATGGACAGAAATAGTCTTGACTAAGCTATTCTGAGGCATCTCCTGTTGCCAAAACTTTGAAAATCAATCTGGAGTTACGTTTGTCTTTAGGATACCATTGCTCTCGTTATCATCATTCACAGATGAATTGTGAGGCTCTAAAAACAGCCTACACTAATGGATGCTAATTCAACAGGCTGAACAATTAAAAATCTTAATGACTGGACTAAAATAAGTTTTCTCTCTTATTGTTATTTCATGCCTAAAATATTCAATGCTTGGGTTTATGTTTCTATATATGGCACAAAAACAGCGTCTTTAGAGCAGATCGTAAAATGACTGTGTGGATTTCAAAGAATGTTTTGCAATGGAAAGAAAGTGTAAATCTTTTATGCAGTTGAGTGCTAAAACAGCTTATTGATCAATGTCAACAGGTGGAGCCAAGACAAATGGTCCTAATTGGTGCCTTTGTAAATACATTGACCACGACAAGACAATTTTTTTCAGTGCATCAAGGAAATAAATATGAGAATTTTTTAAATCAGAGACACAGCCTGTAAGCCAGCAAGTCTAAGGAGATCTTCTATGGTATATTCGAAAGGTCTAGGTTATATATTTTGCCTGTAACTACTTATAGAGAATTATGATTGCCATTTTTAGAAAATAACTGTGGTTACTTGGGCCAGTGTCAAGGGAACACTTTCCAAAATACAATGACCACGGAGATTTGCACTTCCCAAAGATACTTGGAGTTGGTGGAGTCTGTGGTTACTTAAAGATCAGCTGCTCTTATTGGATTAAATAGAATTGGGATCTGGACACACTAATTGTAAATGTTCTGAATGCACTCATTTCATGCACATGATTGAACATGTCATGATTTCTGACCTCTCTTCACCCCAATCATTCTTGTCCAGGAAGTAGGTTGTTGGGTCTTTTAAAACTGTCACCCACTATCGTATCTTATTCTCTCGATATTGATTGACGAGCTCAGGATACAGTGACATGATGATTGTCTATTATTAAGTGGGTAATATATATACTTAGTATAGAACATGCCAAGCCCTTACTAAGAGGTCAATAAATGTTGGAGTCCTTATTACCATCATTATTATATGTTTACCATTGCATTTGTTCAACTGTTGAACCAACCTTGCAGACATAATGCTTGTTGTCAAATACAACCTCTGTTTTGAGTAGTTTTACGTTTGTTTGATTGAGTGATTTTGTTTATTTGTCTTTGTGAACTACTCAATTTATTCTTCTACTAACCTGTACTTTAGCAATTCCTTCTTTGTCTACAAAAATGTAGAATTATCCATTTATCATTCCTAACTTGGAAAAATACAGACCAAGCAATTGAAAATTTTGAAATGGACTCTCTTGATTTATAAAGTACTGCATAATCTTTACAGCAGAAATTCATGACATCCTTAAAATGAATAGGCATGTCGTATGTGTGTGTTTTCTTATGGATTCCTTCATAATATTTAGCGTATGTTTGAGGAAGTTGTATATTATGATAACATAAGTGTTGCGGGGGACAGAAAGGGACTGTGGAATAAATGAACCGAGAGAAAAAAGAGAATTCCCTACAATGAAGTCCTCCAGATAAATAACAGATTGTCTGAACCCCGGATACAATTTTGCTGAGCAGAGATGAACTGTGTAAGAAACTGACAGGGCCACACTTTGCAAACAGCTACTCTTTTCAAGATCCAGGGGAAAACAATTTCAGTTCTATTAAAATCGGAGTGTGAGTGTTCAAATCATCCTTCTGTTTGATTGCCCTGAATGCCTTCATTTTTTTTCTTTTTGTGTTTTTCATAAATTTAATAAGGAATCCACTCTGTGGGGTGAACTGGGTTATCATGGGGTGTTTTCTCCCTGTAACAGAAACAATGACTTTGCAGTAAAAGCAAATATAAAGGCTGACCTTCCCCTACATGAACGTATGGTGGAGGTCATGACAAGTCTGGGCTGTCTCTCAGAGACGACTTTCAGCTGACAGGGCGTGGAAAAGCCACCGCTTACACACATTTTCTCTCATGTACAAGGTGTCTGAAAGTAGGCGACCGAGAGGGCTCAACGGGCAAGCACACGTGCCATGAAAAATTGTCTCCTTCCGGCTTCTGCTGCCCCATTTCTGGTCCTTTCAAATTTGCTGCTATATCCCCCAAAAAGGAAGGGGCAAAAGGGCAAAGCAAAAGGAACTTGTCATCTGAAGTAACCTCCTCACAAAGGTTCCTGGAAGCCCTCGCCCAAGGGACTCCCACCTACATTCCACTGGCTAAAGCTCTATCTCAAGTGAGGTTGGGAAACGTAATTTCTAAGGTAGCCTGTCATCACCTCCCAAAAAAGGAGGGAATGGAAACAAATGTGTCAGGGGAAAGTAGAAAAGAATGTGTATCTCTTACATATTACCTATCTACAATATTTATATTACTCTGCCCCCTTATTTTTCCTGAAACTGCTATAGAAACTGCTCCTTCCTTGAGCATGTGAGAGCTATTGGGAATTTGCTTTTCAAACTACTTAGCCCTGTGTTCTTCTATTGGTTGGCCTGCTGCTGAGTCTTGGCCTTCACACGAGTGTCAAACATTCTTCTTTTAAATTATACTCTGAATCACTTCTCATTTTGCAAACATTGAAATCACCATATAAAAAATACTCACAAGCACTGCAAGCTTATTCCATAATATATTAGTCACATTTTCCAATCTCCTTCTGCTCCTGGTTACTCATTAAGTGGTGTGTGTGTGTGTGTGTGTGTGTGTGTGTGTGTGTGCCATGCACAATAGAATATTATTCAGCCATGAAAAAGAAGGGAAATCTTGCCAAACATGGATGGAATCTGAGGGTATCATGCTCAGTGAAATAAGTCAGACAAAGACAAATACCTTATGATCTCACTTACATGAGAAATCTTAAGAGGAGAAAAAAGACAAAAACAAACTGATAATATGGAGAACAGATTAGTGGTTTTCAGAGGAAGGAATAACCAAAATAGATGAAATTGGTAAAAAACCAAAAACAACTTTCTCTGAGTGAGGGTTATGGTCTAGAAAGCCTATATTGTTTATATATGTAGTTTAAGGGTTGCATACCCCACGTGGAGTTTTAACTTGTCCCCTACTAACCTTACATGACAGTAGAAGTATTTGTTCTGTGGTCAAGTCTGTTGAAACAACATTAAAAGTGTTTCATTATTTGTCATATCTCAGACACGGGCATAGAAGAAAAAATAATAATGAAAATCTATATTAAGTATTTTCACTTAATAAAACATCTTCACCTGGACTCTCTCACTATTTCAGCCCTACTAATTCAGGACATTTATTATGTGTAAATTTCTCCCTTTCTCTGAACTTTTAGACTCACAATGCTCCTGTACAGTGGAAAATATGTCTCAAGAAAACAGGAATCAAATGGTTTGGCTTTCCTCATCCGCCATATCTCATTTGGACCAACCACTTAACACGAGTCATTAACCGGGAAACAAGTTTGTCTGTGTATTTAACTGTGTATTTAACTATCTATTTAGGAAACACCTTATCGTTTGCACCGATGCTCAGTATTACTAAGCACAAAATTGTCCCTCAAGAGAGTCTGGGTTATGTGTTTCTGCGACAGTGTCCTTACACTTTCCCCAATGGACCACTGTCTTTGCAATGAACTGCAGTCACTTAAGTGACTTTCTTAAAAAACTAACTCCTAGAACAGATGGTCCAGACAAGTATGAAGTTCAGCTGCCCTCTCTGTAACAACTGCACTGCTTTAAATGATTAGGGGAATCTTGAGAGCCAGGAAATGTTTATTGTTTTGGAAAGAGGGTGGGTCAGGATAGGATTTCACTTTCACGCTCTCCTAGAGGAAAATATTCATCCGACAGATTTTATGGGACATATCAGAACTGCAGCCTCCATTTGCCAACTGTTAAGACATTCAGTGGTGAAGGCAACTGGGAAAGGTAGCAAGAAAATAAACGGACTCCCAGCCAAGCAAATGCCAATTATAGTTTGTTTTAAGTGTGCTAGAAAGGATGGCAGGAGGCCAAGGGCATGGTGGACAGACAGGGGTTGCTTAAAGGGCACATAGCAAAGGCTAGGGCCTGTGACATTCCAGAGACGTGATTGGCATGGTGACACAGATGCGGGGGGCAGGGGAGGCTTTCTCAAAGATGACTTACGCTCCGTGCCAACCGCACTGTTCTTTCGTTTATAGTTCAAAGTCTCTATGGAGGATGGAAACTGAGTTACTCCCCAAAATGGCCCAGGCCGTCACTTTAAATACCATCTCCAGCTAAAGACAGACGGTGCCGAGTGGCAGAGAGCCAGGGTTTCTGGCAAAGCACTGTAAACAGGGCATGGTTGGTGGGCAGATTTCAGTCTGTGGCTTCTCCTTGGAGAAGCAAGCATTAGTCTCTTCCTCTTCCTGCACAGGGAGGGAGACATCCTCACAAATGGACATTTCCCTTATAAAATTGCTCTTACGGAAGGGTAACATCTACTTGGTGTTCAGAACTTCTCTAGGGTCTGCCGTTTTAACTGGCCTGGAATAATCCTTATGCCAAAGAGCTGTATTGGGGGTGACAAATTCTGGTCCCCTTCGGTGAGCTTAGGTGGTTGAAACGAGCTCATGTAGTTGCCTAGACATACTATATCAAGAGACTGTATTTCAATAAAGAACAAAATCCACTTGCCACGGGGGAGGCAGTGGGAGTGTGGGCTGATGGGCAGAGAACGCTGCATTTATGAACAGGAAATAGAAAAATTATTTAGGCTGCTCGTTAGGCAAATTATTACATGGCCAATGTTAGCAACTTTATAAAATGCAAGGTTAGCATTGAAGTAGAAACCCAATCAATCATCACAGAAATGTACTTCATCAAGTACATTTTAGCCAGTAGATTCTAATGGAACATCCTAATAAGTCCCCCCCCCCCACCAAAAGTGAATTTCGCTTTTTGAAATACCTGCATTCCTGACAAATTTGAGTATATAACAATTTCTCATAGACTAAGCCACTGCACATGAGTGCATTAGGAAGGTTCATCATTTAAAAGTGCACAGTAATGATTCCAAGAAACTGAGCCCCTTAACACAAAGCAGACCTTTACGGGGCAGATACTTCAGGTTCTGCTTCTTTGGCTCAACAATGACGTGCATGTCTGTTCTGGACACAACGACTGAGTGAGAGGACTACCTAGATGACCTTACATTAAATAGTATTCTATTCGATAAATGCAATATTTGTTCTTTAATTTTGCCATTCGGGGCACAGATTAACTTTCTAAAGATGTGTGAATTGTCACAAGGAAACAAGACGAAGACAGGAATGACAATGCCTCCGAGCGAGTTCTGCTTACTCAAAGGACATGATGTTCCTTCCTCAATCTCTTCCAGTACTGCCCCAACGATGTGGGAGGACAACAGAAGGTCAGAGATGCACGTAGCGTGTCTCTCACCTGCCATGGCAAAGCAGCCCAGTCATTCTCCTCTTTGGACACTCATTGCAATGTGTTGATGTCTGATGCTTGTGCCCAGAGAGTCTGACTTAACTGGTGTTAGGTGTGTTGTGGACAAGGCGGGTTTGGAAACTCTCTAAGTGATTCTAGTGTACAATCATCATTGAGAATCACTGGTATAGATGGATCCAGTGATTCTTAACGATCTGGTCATAAAGACCCCAAGACACAGGTGATTTGCAGGTGGTCCTTGGGATACATTCTGAAAAAAAACTTCTCATCTTATTTGTTTCAGCTGTGGGCTTGTCACCTGGTGACACCAACTTCAGCTATGTGAGAGTTCACTCAGAGTACATAATTCTTAATTTTGGCAGTTCCCAACATTCATGGAAACAAAAACTTTCACAGAAGCTTCTATACAATTGTGTTGCCACTTGCAATGCCAAGGGCAATTCAGAATTCCCATAAGTCAGGCAAGTCTCTGGCCAAGAAAAAAAAATCCAAATAATGCAGTAGATGGCACTCAGAAATAGACAGCACTCAGGGAATTCAGAATGAATCTTTTCTTTTGTGGGTTCTTTTTGCTTTAACATACAAAATTTTATTTTAAAATGTTATGGGGGGGGGTTCCCTGGTGGTGTGGTGGCTAGGCTTCAGTGTGCTCACCTCCACGGCCTGGGTTCGATCCCTGCTCAGGGAACCAACCAAAAGATAATAATAATAAAATAAAATGTTATGTCCATAGCCAGGAATTCCATTCTCAGGTATTGATCCCACGGAAATGAAAAGCATGTGTCCCCAAAAAGACTGGCACAAGAACTTTTACAGCAGTTTTATTCGTAATAACCAAATGCTGCAACTAACCTAAATGCCTATCAGGTAAATGGACAAAGGAAGCATGTGCACGTAATGGAAGACTGTTCAGCCAAAAAATATAATTTAAAAATGTACAAGCAACTGATAGGCAAAACAACATGGGTGAATCTCAAAAACGTGTTGAGTGAGGAAGCCTAAGGCAAAAGAGAACATGTTATATGAATCCATTTCTGTGAAATTCAGGAACAGATAAAATTAACCTATGGTGATGGGTTTCAGAGCAATGATGGCTAGGGTAGGAATTCTGGGGAGATCAGGACGTTCTGTATCTTGACTGGGGGGTGGTAACACATATAGAGGGTTGTCATGGACAAGGACTCAAGAAGCCCCAAGAGGAACATGTCATCCTTACAGCCAGATCTAACTGAAATCAAGTATTAACTAACCCCAAAAGATTGTAATGAAAGGGTTTCCTCATGGATGGGAAATCACCTGCATATCCTTTCCTGCAAGAGAGTCAGTCATGTTATGCTGAAGGGCCTCCTAACAGCACAGAAAAATCATGCTGGTGGGAAACACTTGCTTGGAATTTGATTTCGGAGTTCCTTGTTTTCAAACTAGAAAATGGCAGGGCTTTGAAGTCACGTTTCGTGCTTTAGAACATTAGTGTGGTTCTACCAAGGTTCCACCAACAGTATTTTATAGGAGCATTTGCCTGTATAGTGACCATTAAAATGAACACAATGCATGAAATTTGAATAATGTAAATACTTTTATTAAAACATTTTATTTTGCTCTGAGTCTGAATTTGGTCCAATTCAACAATCAACAACGATAACAACAACAAAAACTTAGGAGCACTGTGCAGTTTGTCAGAAAGTTTCTTTCCAGAAAAATCCAGGCACAAGTTATAAGACTTTTTCAGATTCCTCATTCTTTAATTCATTCATCAATAGTTATTAAACATATATTGCTTGTATTATATGGCTATAATATGTTATATTTACATATATGTATAGCTATATCTATAAAATACCTCAACAAAACTTACTTTTATAATATTGTGGGGTGTTTTCATTGAACAGATCCCTTGTGTATAAGGTTAGATATAAAAGTTTTTGATTTTTTTGCAAAAAAATACATTAGTAAATTCCTTGTCAGTACTATACCTTTGTTAGTTATGGATATATACATGTATATGTTAGAGTTTCAATAAAATTTTATATGTATGGAACTCTATGGCATCTAGGTCCTTAAAATCTGTTGCTAAAAGAACATCTCATCTTAATTGAAGTACCTTTTTATTCTTGGATTCCTGTTCTTGGTTTGCAAGTGTCAGTCACACTATTTGTACGTGACATAATTTCATGACAGTTCACCATGCTAAGGGCCAGGCTTGCTTTCTCTCTCCCAGACACACCAAAGAGGGAAAGAGACAAGTTGGTTAAGTCCTGGCCAGCCATCATTTAATGTATTACTGCCTTTTCAAATCATCGTGTGGTTTGGAGATTCTTTTAGAAATTCCCCTCAAGTCACAGATGCTTTTCTGTGAAAATATTGAAAGCAGGGGGACTTCAGAGCCATGTCGAGCAGAGTCAGAATTTCAGGCATCTCTAAAGTATTCTCACGGTGGAAGCGTAGTGGAAAAAGTTCCTGGAGAGTGCTAGAGAAAAACGGGGTGGAAGTCGACTTCCCAGAAGTCTCCAAGACTGATGAAATGTTTTTCTTTCTTGTTCAAGGGCTAACACTTTTCACTAAAGGTTAGGGCATCGTCAGTATGGCTCAGTCGAGTGATACTTTTGATCCCAGTTATTCCTGTATTTGGCATTCTGTGATTTCCTCATTCCACTTTGTTACTTGAAATTGAAGAGAAAAAAAAAAGAGAAGAAAGTAACCACCAGAGGGCGGAAGGTATTACATTTCAAAGTGCTTAAGGTAGTATTTCAGGCACTAACTCCATCTCCCCAAGCAAACTTGCAACACGAAAACGTGTGGTTATGCAATGCTGCCTTTTGATGTCCCCGTGGTGCCCTTTCGCGTTGAGCAGTCCCTTCTCCCTCTCCAGAGCCTCCATCAGCAGTATTATTTTTGCAGCATGCCAAATAGATGAAACCCTTTTTATTTTTTACCTTCTACTTTCATGGAATTAAACTATTCCTTATCTCTTGGTTTGGGTCACCTGGAGTTCAAAGAAATGGCGAATTACTCCGATTCGTTAGGCTGTATCCCTACGCCTTCAGGGCATTCCTTTACCTAAAATGTAGCAACAAACATTTGAGAAGACCCTTGCGCATGCTCCCTAGCTAACAGAAATTCTCTGCGCCTCCCTTTCCTGGTTCCTTTGTTGACAAACATCCCTACGTCACTGTGACTTCAGTCTTTTTCTTGTTTAGTTTTGTTTTTGCTTTATATTGACTCACAGTTGCTCTTTTAGACTTACGGATCTAGTTTGGGCTTCCCAGCCCAGTTATGACCAGCTTGGAAATCTTTATCTACGTTACCCGGCTGCTCAAATGTTCCTGGACTCAAAAAACAAAACAAAACAAAACGAAAAAAAGAAAGAAAAAAAATTGAACGTGATATGCAGGATTGTTGGTGCACTATCTAACTTGCAACCCTTTGGGCAATGTGTTTCAGCAAATGGCAAGTCCGAGTGACTGAAGGATTTTTCTTGCCGTCTTTTGAGGGCAATCCTCCTCTAAATTACATTTCTGATTTATTGTTGCATGATCATGACGCTATGCAGATGCTGTCAGTCATCATCATTGGGACTCGCTGTTCTCACCCCCGCCTCCACATCATGGCTTCCGCCTCTGGTCTTGTATGTCTCAGCACATCTGTGCTTCAGAGGAGGATGACACATTGAGCATCTATGGGTTGCTGCTCCATGACACTTTTCAGAGAGGTTGTTCCCAAAACTTGAGGTGCATTCGAATTACTTAGAGAGATTTGAAGATGGAGCCTAATTCAGCAATCCTGGGGAATTCTTCAGGGCTTAGCATTTTTAATTGTTGGTGTGATTTGGTGTGGTATACACCTTCAAATCCTGTTACAACACCTATACCTGAGCTCAATTAGCTGGTCAATAGCAGGGAGACATCTAGGAGTCAAAGAAAATAGTCCCCGATGCCTTCCACTTAGAGGGTAAGACACAATTGGCCTAAATCAATGCCTTGGTGTAGATAGGGCTAGCTTCTATAACAGATAGACCCCGAACCCTTCAGGAGTTAACAGAAGAAAAATTAATTTCTCATTCACATAACAGCTCAAGTGGGCATTTTCTAGGCAATGTTCTATGTGGTAATTCATAGACATCTTGCATTCTACCATCTCCTCTAGTCTTTGATACTTAGCTCCCATCCAGGTACACACACAGTGAGAAGGATGGAAAGAGAATGAGAGAGAGAGAGAGAGAGAGAGAGAGAGAGAACAGGGAGGAAAAAAGCATTCACTATTTCCATTTCATCATGGAGAAGACAAATACACTACTACACACATTCTATCCTCCAGATCTAGTGACAAGGCTCCACCTAGGTTCGAGAGAGGCTTAGAAATACAGCCCTTATCTAGGAAACTCCTGCTTGGCAACCATATTAGACTATGAAAGGAATGCAAAACTCTTTGATGAACAGTTGCTCATGTTGGCCATGACTAGTCACACTCCCCTTGGCCAAGGATTCATTGATGGCAGTCAGTAGACAAACCTGCCCAGTGAGATGTAAAAGGACAGCTTCTGAAGTGTTTTTGTTTTCCTCAAAAAGGGGATATAGACTCAGTGGCTTTTAATGTTTTCTTACTTCCTCTTTTCCCCTTTACAATTTTCCCAATACAATCAACCTTAGGATCACTGTGGTGGATGGGAATGCCTATTGTGGACTTTACATCCTGGCTCGCTCTCCTCTTTATATTTTCAGTTAGTCTTCTTGCTCCTGACACCCACGGATGATATTAGAGCATCAGTTCCCAAGCAGTGGTACATGTACCCCTGGGGATACGTGCTGGGCTCTTCAGGGGTATGCAAAAAAGAAACAAAAACAAAACAAAACAAAAAAAAACAATAAGTAGGGGTAAAAAAACAAATATAGTAAAAAATGCAAAATGTTAGTAAGGAACAATAAATGTTAAGTTTGAATCACTGTTAATAGCTCTTCTACCAATCATTATGCACAGTTTCAGAGCTATTCATTCACAATGTTTCTAGAACTACCCCAAACACATAAAGACATCCGGAGCCAGACTGTTTGATCAGCATAGTTATTGGGTAAAAGTAAGTGTGTTGTCTTTAATCATGATTCTTTTCAAGTAGTTACTTTATTTCATGTTTAAGTACTTAATCGTCATCAATATTTGTGTTATGGATGTTGTAAAATTAAATCTATGGTTTGTACTTTTAGTGTAGTAAATTTTCCTTCCTAATTTTAATAAGTTCATTTCCACTATTTTACATTAGGCTAGGCACTGAACAAAAGTGTTAATTTTTTAAACAGCTGTTATAAAAATGAGCAGTAAAATTTACAGAAATGAGTTTTAAAGGGGTACACAGGTGGACAAAGGTTGGGAAGCACTGCATTGAAGGATTACAGGGAACTTCAGACTGCTCGAGTGCCTTCTTATCTGTAACTGCTGTGCCTCCAGCTGTGAAGATAAAACTTCAAAAGGAGGATTCACTACTCAAAGGTAATTATTTCAGTTGCCTTAGGCAGGCTGGAAGTGTCTAACACCACATACAAAAATCAAAATAAAGATTTGTCTTCCTTCCCAATTCATAGGGACAGTTTCACAACTAAATGTTCTCAGAAGGCCAGAATCCCAATGTGTGTCTCTAATGAAGCACACATTCTGACTCTTGCCTGTTCTAGCAATCTCCAGGTCTCAGTTTCACCATTTAGAGATTTCAGGATTGGGCTAAATGTTCCCAGAGTTTGTGAGAGGAGGTAGACTGAATTTGGATTTGAGTTCAGCTTTGCCATTTCGTCGGATGCTATGTGACAGTGGACAGCCACTGAATTTCTTCAAACCGCAGTTTTCTCTCTTGTACAATTAGGATAATCCAAGTACTTACCCCTGCCTGAGTGTGTAAGATTTATGCAAATTTAGCAAATTGGCCGAACTCCCTAGAATGCAATTAAGAAAGAGCCTTTAACGATGTCTGGTAGATCTTCCTTATTTTTTCCTTTTATTTATCATTATATTTATCTCTAAGAACAATATTATATTTTTACTTGGTAGAAATCCCCATCCAATATGAAAAAACAAACGAACAAAAATAGCAAGTAAACATATAAATGCCTGCCCCACCCCCCAACACACACATGTACCGGCAGGCCTCGTCTGTGATTCGTACTTATTAGACAGAACTGTAACCACTCTGATCTTGCTTAACCCAGAGTAACTCTGTTTTTAGCTGTGTCACACTTAAACTCCTAGGAAAAATGTCACTTCCACATAAATGCTTTTGCAGCTAGAAACATGTGGAACCTAGAGGATTATGGCACATTATCATATGACACATCTAAGCCAGAGACTCCTGGGAGTGATGAGAAGTTGTAGAAAAACTACAATGAGACATTATTGAAATCCAGAACTGTCCCAGGTGAACTGAGGGGGTTCCCTGGTGGTGCAGTGGCTAGGCTTCGGTGCTCTCAACGCCAGAGTCTGGGTTTGATTCGCAGCCAGGGAACCACCCTCCCCACTCCCCCCCCCCCAAAAAAAAAATAACCAGGTGAACCAACAATGTGGAACTCCGAGGTTTCATGGAGGGATCAGAATAATACTCAGCTGTGAATGCTAGAAACCCACCCAGTAGTGGCTTCAAAAACAAAAAAGAAGAAGAAAACATCACTTGTCTGCTGTTCATTACTTTTTAACACACCCTCCCTTAAAGTTTGCTGTCCATAGCTGATAACGTGGGTACCTGAGAGTAGGTGCCCAGGCACCTTCCTGGTGCAAAGTGGTTGCCTGTGTCCCAGCCATTGTGTTTATGTCGGGAAGAATAAATCTCTTGCCCTCTCCCTTTAAAGACACATCATAGGCATCGCATGTAGCACTTGTGCTTACATCCCATTAGTCAGGAGTTACACCACATGGAGCTATAGGGAAGTGATTTCCTGGCTATAAAAGTAGAGAAGATATTGTCAGTGGAATCTAGCATTTTCTGCCATTGTGACATTTAGCACTGCATATATGAATGAGCCAGATGTCTGCTCAACATGACATGCAAAAAGATGTAAAAAAATGATAAAACTGTCAGATAAGGAAGTTTGATTTCACTCGTTCATCACTTTTCAATGTTTGCTCCAACATTTTTTGTTACTTTTATGTATGGAGCTCTCCTTTTGGTTCTTTTTGTGCAAAAGGTGCTTGAAATACTTGAGAGAAACTAAGACAAAACGTGCAATGAAGAAGATGCACAAACACATACAGATTGTACCATGTACCCTACACACTCCAGGGATGAGATTACATAATGTGTCTGAATACCGAAAGCTTTTGTAGGCGCTTGGAATTTATTTGGGACTTCCAAATCATATACTTTGGTGACAAGGAGAAGGGGGCAGGCAATTCAAAAGGGGGTGATATCATTCATAGGTAGGGTATCAAAGCAAACGAGCCCAAAGACAGAAAATAAGCAACTCAGAGCACAGGGTACTTGTTAAGGAGAAGTGGAGGTGGAAGGGAAAGGAATGTATGGAGACAGCAGACTTTGATTCGCCTACACATACCTGTTGGCAGAGCTTTTGCATATATTTACATAAATTAGGCATCCATTTGTGTTCATTCTGGGCACCAGGATGGAGAAAAACCACTTATCAAACATCTAAATGCAGAAGAAGATCCCTAACATTTTTTAACCAATGATACTCTGCATCCATTATTATGCAAATAACCTCATGTCCAGTAATTCCACGCCAAGTCTTCAAGTACCACATTCTGACCTCCTGTTCTGGGAGATTGAAATGTCTTCAAAGACTTGTTCTGGGGTGAAGGAAAAGGCTGACAGTGTTTCTGAGATCAAGTTCAGATTCTTCTCTGCCTTGGCCGGGGTCCACGTGTCAGGTCAAACACGTTTTGTAAAGGAGAACTTCTCAAGATGTGGTTGGAGCTCTTGGTTTTGTAGAGGAAGCGAACAGGGCTAACTCCCACACGAAATGATAAGAATAGTGCCTTCAATCCCCTCAGCCCTCTTTGTGATCATTCTGCCGAAATCAGGAAGCTCCAAGAAATAAAGACACTGAAAAAGCACAAGCAGAGACCTCTCTTCCTCTCCCCCTCCCTTC
Source organism: Lyroderma lyra (assembly GCA_004026885.1). Lineage (NCBI taxonomy): Eukaryota > Metazoa > Chordata > Mammalia > Chiroptera > Megadermatidae > Lyroderma > Lyroderma lyra. The sequence goes on from PVJL010002944.1 coordinate 38,449, forward strand.
TCCTTCTCCTATCCCTTCTTCCTCTTCTTCACATTTCCATTTGAAGTGCAGTCCCACCTTTTTCTTCACTAAGTATTGGAAATGCTATGCCCGTACGTGGAGAAATCTAGCTTGATGCTTTTGGTCACTAAAATTAGAACTAGAAGAACCGAACCTAAGTCCTTACAAACTTGGAAGCCATGCCTTTGTTCTGAACGAGTATTTGTCTATATTTGTTTTTTATTTCTTCAGTCCACAAAAGGTGGGTCATAGTTCCTTCCCCAGGAAAGACCTCTCAGTTATTTACTGCCAAAAAAGGCAAAAGTGAAATGTCAACCTCGAGGAGTCTCCAAGAAGAGATTATAGCTCTCTGCTGATCAAATGAACGTAGGGAATTTGACACATTGCCTTCTACCTGCCATTTTGATCAGCATGAATTATGGTCTATAGCCTCTTCATTCCCTGATTTAAGGAGAGATTCATTAAGAAAATTTTTATTTTTATTTACTTATTTCTTATTCCGGAGGCAATCATAGCAATTTGCTTCTAAATGCATAATGAGCCAAGGACAGACTAAGCATGTGATTTTAAAGATATTATTTTGACTCCTCTTTTCAAAGACAATTATTTGGCAATAAAAGTCCTCAATGAAGAGAGATTTAGTGACAGAAATACTATGCACATAAGGGAAGTAAATCCTCAGCATTTTCATTTACATATCAGGTCAAAATATTTTACTTCCTCCTGTTGAATTGTCACTTAAAGCAGCAATTATGGTTGTTTTAGGGGAAAAAAGTGCATGTTTTAAAAAATATATTTGGATTTTGTTATTTGTAAGGTATTCTGAGGCCTTTACTCTAAGCAAAGTGATATAAAAATGACTAACTAATAGTTGTCTGCTTTCAAACCCAATACACATGAACTGCTGGGATGGAATGACCTCCCAAAAAGAGGTCGGTTACATTCTCCAACAGCTAATCTCTCAAATGGCTCGAAATGGCAATGCACATCAACTTTGCACAGTATTTTGGATTACTACCTCCCCCACCAACGAAAGCAACTTCCACATTACCCTCTACAGGAACTGAAACATACGCTATTCATTTGATATTTGCTATGGGTTTTAAGACATTTGCATTTTGGACCGAGAGACAGATAGAGACAGTAGAGCTTATGAAAGAAAGACATACGACACGGGCAGGGACCAGGAGGGCATCCTGTGTCTTTGGTCTCCAAATGAACATTCTTCATCCTCACTGAGAAGTTGGATTTGGGAAGGAGTTCTGCCAACAGAAGGAAGTGAGGACACAGGTTAACACAAATGTTAAGGACATTAACTAAACATCAGCCACCACTATGGTGAGGCAATAAATGTTCTAGTTTATTCCAAACCCTGGAGTTATGGCTTTCTTTCCTCTCTGTCATCATTTCTTCCTGACTTTACTTAATGATTGAGAAAAGAAGATGATTTATCTGACCTTGACTGTTTGGGAAATACAGGCTCTGATACAGACACAAGTAGGAGAGGTTCTTTGGTTTGAGGTCAGTAGATGACACTGGCAGCAAGTCCTCAAAAGAGGAAAATCTAGGTAGGGAGTGGCTTATGAACTTGACCTTTTTTGTTTTTTTTCTTGAGTTTAATTCCCAGAACACCTTCTTGACTGTGGCAGTTTGCCATTTCAACTGCTCTGTTCCCCATCTGGCTTCTGTTGAATTACTATGCTGTGTTCTGTCACAGCCAATCCATAAGCTCATTTTTCCCCAATTGTCTGTTGTTGCACAGGAAACTACCATCAGATACAAGTATACTGGCAGGATATTAAACATCACTTTCATTTAGCCCAAGATTGCAGAGTCTTAGAGAAACATGGAAAAGGCTGTTTGACTCATTGACTTTACCGTAGTCAAAACCCTGCGATAAAGGCTGACAAGCCTGATGCATATTGAGAATTCTGTTTTTATTTTTTTCTCTAGCTGAGATTGTATCAATCTGCTGAGGCATTTTAAGGATTTGAGTTGCTGTGCCAATATTTATTTGAGATGCAACTAGAAGCTACAAGTTGATTATGAAGCTGGGAGGAGTAGAACAGGAACATTTATTTAGCTAAATACATTGGCAGCAACTCAACCCACAAGAGGAAGATAAAAATAAGTGAAAATGAACAATTAGTAATGTGTGTCATTTAGCTCACAATTGCAGCATATGTTTTCTTGAGCTGAATATGAAACAGTCTATAACTGACTCTATACATTATCAGCTCCGAAAGGCAATATGAGTTCTAGGGTAGAATAGTATAAACATTAAAAATAATTATATAGCAGAAAGAAATGATCTTTGAAACAAATTTTTTTGGTAGAAAGGATCCTGCGATGTCTCCTAGGCATGATACCTTATTCTTCTAAAAATGAGGTGGCTGACATCATTTTAGACATCTTAAAACAAACAAACCGATTTCCATAACCGATTTCTTTCAGTTGTGGATGTGTTCTGATGGTTTATATTACTAAAATATAATAGTAATTTAACAGAAGTTCCCAAAAGTGCCATGGAGAGCTAACTTGCTGAAAGAAATAGAAGGTGCCTTGGGAAAAGAGACAGAGGTCAAGAGCAATTGGCTGAGATGGATCTTACGTCTTCTGGGAAAATAGAGAGTCATGGTTTTTCTGTGTCAGGAATGGGAAATTGCTGACAATTTGCTCTATAAGAAATACCTTCTACTTTCGTCTGGCATGTAGATATAATAACCCTGATTATCACCCAGGGATGAGGTCCTCATCCAGTTATGCAGGAAAGGAAAAAGAGTTAGGGAAGCTAGAGCACCAGGCAGGGTTTGGCAGAGCAGTGTTTATTTCAGACTCTGTACTACCCGATGGGAGAAAATAGCCAACTCAGAGCACAGGGTACTTGTTAAGAAGTGGAAATGGAGGTGTACACAAGCAAAAGAATAAATTTAGACAGAGAACTTACACCTTTTGCAAAAATTCAAAGTGGGTCATAGACCTAAATGGGAAACAAAACACTATAGAACTCTTAGAAGATAACGTAGGAGAAAACCTAGATGTCATTTTAGATGCAACACTGAAGACACAATACATAAAAATATAGTCGATAACTGGACTCTATTAACATGAAAAAATTCTGCTCTGTGAAAGACACTGTCAAAATAATCAGAAGGCAAGCCACAGAGAAAATATTTGTAAAAGTCCATCTGAAAAAGGATGGTTCTCCACAATATACAAAGAACACTTAAAACTCAACAATATGAAAATGAAAGACCTAATTTAAAAATGGACAAAAGATCTGAAAAGACACCGCACCAGAGAAGATATACAGATGGTCATAAGGACATGTAAAAGTACTCCACATCTCACCTGATGAGGGAAATGACAAACAATGATGACATAACCCTACACTCCTATTACCATGGTTGAAACCTGGAATCCCGATAACACCAAACACTGATGAGGACGTGGAGCAACAGTAACTCGCACCCATTGCTGGTGGGGATGCCAAATGGCACAGGCACTTCAGAAATTGTTTATTGGTGTCTTACAAAACAATCATGCTCTCACTGCAATCATACCCCTTGGAAGTTACCCCCAAGGAGCTAAAAGCTGATGCCCACAGGGGGAAAAAAAAAGTGTGCACAAGGCTATCTACGGCAGCTTTGTGCACAATTGCCAGAATTTGGAAGCAACCAAGATGTCCTTTATCTGGGTGACAATGAATGTATACTATCATTTAGTGCCCAAAAGAAATGGACTATGAAGTCCTGAAAAGACATGGAGGAACTGAAATGCATATTACATGTGAAAGAAGGCAATCTGAAAAGAGTCCACACTCTGTGATTCTAGGTATGTGACATTCAGGAAGACACCCAACTACGGAGACAATAAAAAGATAAGCGGTTGCTGGGGTGTAGTGGTGTAGGGAGCAGAATGGGTGGAGCAGAGGATTTTTAGGACAATGAAAGAACTCTGTATGATATAATAATGGATAGATGAGGGCTGTCCGGAAAGTACCCAGCCATGTGCTATGAAAAATAGAGGCATTTGTGGCTGGCTTTTTTTCCTAGACAACCATCATGTGTCACTATCCTTCTGTCCAAACCCGTAGAATGTACACCAGCAAGAGTGAGCCCTGAGGTAGACTATGGTCTTTGGGTGATTGTGACATGTTAATGTAGGTTCACCCTTGGTTTAAAAACTGTACGATGTTGGTGAGTGGTGTTGTGTAATGAGGGACACTACGCACACGTGTGGGCAGGAGGCATGAGGGAGATCCCTGTGCCTTCCTCTCAATTTTGTTGTAAACCTAGAAGTTCTCTAAAAAATAAAATATTTTAAAAAGTAAAGGAGAGCAAACATTTTCATGAGTCATTCTTACTCTAGATCTACACAAAATGACAACAATTTGAGGTCTCCAGCACGGTATTATGTTTACACAAAAACATGTAAATTAACATCCTTACTTTTTGACAGCTTAAAAATCTGGTTGAAAATAATTGTCAACAAATTATATTGTAAGGATTCCACACTGTAGACTACAAGTATTTCTCTGAGTTGGGTGCTCTTTTTCAGAAAACAAGTTATAAAACTTCTATTTTCAGATGAGTTCCAAAGGAATAGTTCTCAGACAACTCTTGGGTTGGTTTATGTTAGAATTCACTATTTTAAACAGTTCTTTTTTCTTTTTTTTTACTGAGGAGGCAAATGATAAATATAATCCCAGAGGTTTACCTTTCTTCTTTTTACTGAATGTATCATATTTTTATTGAACTTTTTAAATCCCCCAACATGACAAACCAATAATTGTATTTTTTTCTTAAACAAACTACTTTAGAGGGATGAAATATAATTAGAATATACTATGTATTTAACCAAAGATTGTAATAACACTTTCTCTTTGTTCAAGCTGATATTGGTACTCACTTTTTACAATAAATTTACAGAGAATATACAATAATAACAGATTATTATTATTATTATATTATGAGGAGGAGGAGTATTTGGGGCCTGGTCCTTCTCTACTAACCATTGTGACCTCTGAGAAATTGGATTGGTTTGGTTAGTGAATTAGTTCACTAAAAGGACATCAAGTATGCAGCAGTGCTCCTTGAAATTAGAACGAGCTTAATCAATATTAACACAGCAGTTGTGGTTATTATTATACTATAAGATGCCTAAAAAACTTGTTACCTTAGACTTTTTGTATGTGTTTCCTCTGGATTTCAGCCTTGACTGAGGGCGGGGAGTGACTTTTCGTTAAGTGAAGTCATCATTCTTGAGAAATGAATATATTTTTAATTTTCACAATTTCTCTCCACCTACAGTGTCTGTCTCAGTGACCTTGATGTTGTTCTGATCATTCTGCCTCCCACCAGTTTTTGTGATGTCAGTGTTTGCACTTATAGATTTGATAATGCACATTTTTTATGTGCACATATTTTTCTGTGAGAGAATTCTGGAGAACAGAAAAACAAAAAACAAAACAATATTGCCTATTTTATGTACCTTCAGTCCCATCCCTTACATAAACTAAAAAAATTAATGTTTTCTTAATCAAATTTCTTATTATCAGGACATTTCCTAAGACCCTGAGATAACTGTTGGTTCAGTGAGAGGCACAACTTTTCATTTACAAGCCAGACAAGGCTTTAAGAAAAGAAACCGCATTCTCATGCTTTTTTGGTCCATCTCTCATACCTTCTAGACTCTTCTCATCAAGCATGAGCAATACACCCACCCTTTATTTATTTATAAATGTAATATTCCTTCCTTTTGGTTTAACTAACACGTCTGTAAGAGTTTGTAATCTATGGAGTGTGCTTCCATTTGTGGGAGGAGTTGCCTGAGTCCACTTCATGGCAGTAGATGGAAGAGGGATTGTTGGCTTCTTCTACTTGAGCCTGAGAGATTTTTATTCCCCTGTGTTTTGAAACTAGCACTTCCTCCTTTGGCCCCCCACCCCCTCATGCACATACACCCACTTGGGGCAGTCAGGTGTAAAATAAGCAGGGAAAGAAATAATATAAGCATGGAAAATATGAGCTAACACTTCTAAAAATAATTCTCCTAACAGAAGAGGCCCACTCTGAAACCAATAAGAGGGTGTGAAGTCCTCTCCAGGCTGAGTTTCTCAATTGTGCTTCATTGGTGTTGCCGTTCGCAGCAGCCTAGGACCTCACATGTCTCAATAACTTCCCTGTGTCACTTATCTGTGATTTTATACAATTGCCCAACCTGAGCTGCAAGTTTCTTTTTATATGCCAGATAAGTACATGTTCCTACTCCACTTCCTTCATTCCTGATTTCTTCCTCTTACTGTCACTGTTTGCTTCGGCCCACTATGTCAGGCCAGCCTTCGGGTGAAGTGGTGAAATTTGTGAAATGTTCTTTAGGCTTCTCCAACTTCGGGCCCCTCTGTGCCACAAGCTGAGGAGGTATCTGGGACAAGAATAATTAAGCCCATTCTCTGTATCTAGGACAGGCTGGAGAAAATTTATAGGAAAAGAGAATTTAGATTTGAATGGGGAGAACTTGTTCAATAGCAAAAGCTCTCCAACAATCAGAAGACTGATTTGGGGGAGAGGACAGAGAATAGCTCCTGAGTGACAACTCCAAAAAATGTCTGGAGACAGGTAATGCAGCCTAGGTGAGTCGGAACCCAGGGAGTTCAAAAACATTCACATGTACAGTTTACATACAGTATTACATGTATTATTCATGCATATGATTGTACCTATCACAACAGTAACTCAAGCACATGGTGGTAAGTAACGTAAATCAGAGATGTCGAAAGAAGAAACACAGCATGCCTGTCCTCTTCCTTGTCCTGTAAAATTCCAGTGTAAATAATTGGGTGGGTTTCATTTCGTTCTTGGTCTATGTTCTTCCCCTCAGCTCTTCTGGAGCAGTCCACATGTTATTAGGGCAGCTTGGAGAGACCCTGTAACACACAGCCTACCACGTGGGTGTTCAAAACCTTCCCGTGAGCCACCGCTTCCCACAGCGGAGACGCCAAAGGCCTGGGACCGGAGGGCCTACCTGCTCCCACCCCGACCCCCACGCCACCTCTCGTCCTCACTTCCTCCGCGTGGGCCATATACCGTTTCCCATGAGCTCCCTCCAACCGACAAGGCTGCCTCCGGCCCTGAGGCCTCCCGGAAGTGTCTGCCTTCTCTTCCTGTGTCACTTGTCGCGGGTCGTCACGTGACCAATTCCTTCATTGTCCTCATGTCCTTGCTCAGGAGTCATTTTCTCAATACCTCTTTGGCTTTCCTAGCCTTGTCATCTCCTGTTTCTATAAAGGGATTCGGGAAGTTTCCAAACCTATACCACATCTGTAGCATTCTTCCCAGAAGCCAACTGCTTGTTTGCTTTTCCTTCAACAGGTGGATCGGGGTTATTCTAGTATCCGTTATGTCCTTAAACTCTCTCTCTCACGGTGCACCCTTTGAAACTTTGAGCATTTATCAATGTATCTTTCACGTGAGAGGTGGCTCCCTCCCTCCACGTCTGCTGTCCAGAAGGCCCTACTGGTACGCCTCTCCCTCGTATAGATGGTTCTGAGTTTTGCTCAACTGCCTTTTCCTTATTATCAAAATGTATTAGTTTTTGTGGGAACTTTTTCCAAAGGCAGATTCACTTGGGGGGGGGAAAAGCTGTAAAACTAATGTATTTCCTTAATCATTCCAAAGGAACGCATTTCACATGGTGGGATTCAGACATCACAAGTAAACTTTTGCTTGCTTCCTATAAGTTGGTTGTTGTTTTTTTTCTGAACCTTGCCACCAAGGAATAGAGACCTGGTCTTGGAGAGTATTTCTTCTTTCATTACAGTTCAGGTGAAATTAAAAAGAAATTGGAATGCATCATGCATCTAAATATGAAAGGTCAACAAGAAAAATGGCTTTCCTTTTTGTGGGTAGTTACTTTGTCGTCCAGTTCATGAAAGTAGAAACCAAAAACAGTGTGTGCTCTGGACAGCTGCAATGTAGAGATAACTGCCATTTCTCAGGACAAGCAAGGCCATACGAGTTGGTGCGATGATTAGAATTTAGTGAGAAAAATCCTGACATTGACAATATCTACCTAGACTTATGTACTGCTGCACTCCTTTTATTGCTCTCTCTCACAGTTTTTAACTTATTTATTTTGTTAATATTTCTTTTTTGCCTTTGCTGGCTCAAAATTAGAGAAGGCAAAGTTTTCTTTGACTCCTAGCATCTTTTCACTATTCTTTCGGACACTGTTTGTGTAATAGTTGTGTTGGCTTCCATCACACAACCATAAATGGACAAATGAACTAGAACATCTAACACCACAGGACTGTTATCCATGGTGTTTCTAGGAGAGTCAGAATTGTGTGTGGGGGAGGTTAGAGAGCCTGGGATTTATTGATTTTTTTAAAACTAAGCAATAACATGGAAGATTACTTTTCCAATAAAAGATAAAGCTAATAACCTGATTTCCTAATATCGACTATATTTTTTTTATTTTAAAAATGCACCGTCAAATCAAAATATTAAATGTTCCTGGTGTGTTAGTTTGAAGTGAATGTGCACTTGTTTCATTGTCACAGGATTCTCTAAATGTTCTCTCAATATTTATTTCACTAATATAATTAAGTGTTGACGTCAATACCTTTTCCTTGCTGCCAACTTTATTCACTCCGTGATGGTATCAAACAGCTTCCTGAATGAAAGAGAGAATCATAAATATTTTATTGTGGTCAAATCATTATGTCAAGTGCTTCCTGATATTCTCTTTGAACTGTTTTTTTTTTTTTTTTTTCTTAATGGGACATGGTTTGGTCAGAGTATGTGGAATGAATGACATTTTTGGATGTTGACATTAGCCATGTTGTTTGGAACAGTTTACACGTGAGTTTAATCTTACTTTGCCCTACTTTTTCTTTGCAGGTCACAGTAGAGTACTTTACTTTTAATGTATGACAAATGTTGACTTATATTAATAGTTATAAATTTCATTTTCACTCTGTATCTACCTTAAGGTCTATTGAGCTAATAATTATATAAGTACTGTGTGAAAAGACCTGTGCTAGCTAGATTCCTACCTCCAGTTGCTCATCATTCAGACATCATGTCTCCTTCCAAGAAATTTCAAATTCAGCTTTTAGGAGAAAAGCAGTCTTCCAATATCTCGGAATTTTCTCAAGGAATGTTCAGTGCCATGAATACATTAACTTGAATTTGTTAAAAGCTATTTGCAATGATGTATAATGACATAGGGAGAGACAACTTAAAATGCAAATATTAAATACTATAGTCAGCATTTGTCCAAAATTAATGCTACCATTAGATGTCAACATGAAAGGCCAAACAGACAAAGTAGATTAAAACTATTTGCCAAATATTCATAATAATATAGCTAATCACAAAAGTTCCTCATGGGTCACATTTATTTTGAAATGATATGTACAATAAACAAAACTGAGATCTCTTTTTGAAAGATGGTATAATTTTGAGATCATAGTAGTGAGTGTAAGCTTGGTTTTAACAATGTACATGTCCAAGAAGTACATTGAATTTCTGTGAATTTTCCAGTTAAAACTTTATTGATATATACTTTCAAATTTAATAATTAAATTATTACATCAATAGAACCTCTATCCATTAGGGTCTATATCTAAATGAGTGATGTCCTGATTGTAGGAAACTGGGCTTTTTACTGTTAAAAAGCAGAATGTAAGCACATTGAGGTCACCCTGTCATGGATTCTGAGATGTCAACCCTACCACAGAGTTGAAAGTCAAAGATCCAAGCTCTGGTCCACAAAGCTCTAGGCCCCCACAGAGCCCCATTTAGAGGTTCTTTACACAACAAGGGTTAAAGCCTGCTTCCAAATACTGGCAAGAATTGGGACTTATGAAAAATAAATGAAATGGAAGCTGTGGTGCACGTGCCCACCAGCACTGTGTGCTCGCCCTTCCGCCTTCTCTGCCTACTTGGCTACCCAGGGAGTCCCACACCAGGCACTGCAAGGCCTCTCAGCCCTCTCCCTCTGGCTTCTGGCTGTGGCTCTTTAACCATGCTGTTGTAGGGTGACCCCTCTCCAACACCCGCCACACTCTCTGGGTTCTAGAACACAATTCTCTCCTCTTCTGCAGACTCTGGGTGTTCCTTTCTGGGCTTCCTGTTGTCATGAGCCTCTGGGCACTTGACCATTCCTTTATGATTCTGTTCATCCTCCCCTTCCATCGGCATGTGTCCCCTATGCTGATCTCTCTTCAATTCACCCTGTGAGTGAACCCAGTGAGTTACATCTATTCCCTGCCAGCACCTTGCCTGGTCCCTTTGGTCTGGTCTCTCCCATTACCACCACTCTAAAATCGGTCACTCTCCTCAGCACCATTCCTTCCTGTCTGTAGTGTGTAATGACAGTAACAGCAGAAAACAGTAACAACTTATGACATGAGCGTGCGTAATGCATGCTAAAAGGAATCTGCCAGGTATTTAATCTGTGCTATCTCCAATCCAGAGCAAAGCAATCCTATGAAGTAGCTACAACTCCTATTTCCCCTATTACAGGTGAAGTAAGTAACTTCTGAAATCTCTCAGCCAGTAAATTGTGGAGTAAGCTTCCACCCAGGAACATTTAACAAGGGCAACTTGACTTTTAACCACTTGATTTTTCTTTCTCTGGGCAGCTTCCTAAGTGGTTAGCATGTGTGACAAAACAAGTTTTTATCTTAAGCTAGCTGGATCTAAAATTCCCTTTAGCTTATTTGAGTCTCAGATTCCTTTCTTGGAGGTCTATACCTCAATAACTCCAGCATTATTCCCAGGATACTAAAATTGGAGGAGGGATGTGTGAGATGTGTTGTCCATAGGTTTGTAGGAACTTGGCAGCACAGAGTGATTTGTAGAAAAGCCTGAAGGACCCAGAGGAGGTCATAGAAAATGAGTAAAATTGGAGACAGCAAGAACACTCAGACTTGGGAAATGTAATTCAAGGTAGAACAGTGGTAAAAGGTAAAAGGACTAGGGTATCGAGCAGCAGTAGTTCGTGGAGTTTCATAGCTTCCTTCTGAAGATGCACATGACCTGTTTCACATGCTTGACTACCCAGGTCTCCCTTTCTAATTCAAGTTTCCTTCTGTTGTCCCAAATATTCCCCACAATGCTATTTCTAAGCTTAATGAAGTGTGGGAGCACTATAGTCCCTAAAGCAGTGGCCCTGTGAGGTTTGAATTATCATCAAGAATAACCTTTAGCCTAAGCATCTTAGAAAATACAACCAGAAAACAAACAAACCAACAAAAAAGAACAATCTGCTCCTTGGGTTACATCATGTCATCTTTTTCAAGGGTGCCTCACAATTCTCTATTTTTAATGTAAACATTGCACCATCACTCTAGTCTTCCGATTTTCATTCACTTTTCTCTTCCTCGTCGTTCCTTAATTCGCTCCTCTCTCCTCTTTAAGGTTTTCCTCCCCTGAACGTCATCTGACACCAGCTTCCAGAATCAGAGCTCCTGTCAGCTGAACTCTTCGGCTGTGACATGAGGAGTCAGGCCACCAGGCCAGAGCACCCGCGAGTCGAGTATCCCAAGGTGAGTAATGCCATCCCTCATTGTCCTCCCAGCCTTTCAGGCTGTCCTCTCTCACCAGGCAACAGTGTTTCTCATTCAATTTTAAAAGTCAACAGATTAGAATGGGAGTCGGACGAAAGCAAAGCTGTGCGATTGTCTCGTTCTAAGCTTTTGTGATGCCTGTGTGTCCCTTGGACAAGAGCGTATTTAGAGTTTGGGGGGCAAAAATGTTCCTGTACTAATACAATTTCCATCTCAAGTAAACGGGCACTGCTCCCCCAAACAGCACTGTCCTTTAAAATAAATATCGTCATGATATATTTAAGGATTTTCTTTTCTACTTTTACTATTAGAACAAAAAAACAAATTGTTGCCAAGATGGTCAAAAAACAGTGGGACATCTGCTTTCACCGGTTTAGCCATCTCTTCAATCACTTGGAAAGAAGATCAATGATGAGCATTTTCAAGACAGGTTGTCAGAAGTGTTTAGATGACTAAAAACCTCGGAGTACCCTCGTGTTGAAGAAAATGGAAATAGGGTACAAACAAGATGGGGACTTGGAGCAATCTCGTATTTAGCATCATAGGAACCCTAAGGTGTTCCCACAAGTGTGTCACCCAAGGTGGTTTTGGGTGGTCTATAGGCGTGATCCTTTGATTTTAAGAGTTAGATGTTTATACCAATGGGTTGTAGAAAATAGTGAACACATTACACTTAGGATTCCATTATATTTAGTTGACACCGAATAGACATGTGACAAAGAAATGCATGGACAGGGAATTTGTTCCCTTATTCTACCTTTATAGTTCTCCAAATAATTGTTCTCCTGCAGCAGCGATCACCTGTGTTTTAAGGCTCCTCATCCCATATGACAAACAAATTTATTGTGCTTATTTTTCCTAATTCCAGTCGGTGAAGCTCATGCATCGTTTCGTCTTATAAGCTGGATGTCTTCAGCTAGTCCTGCAATGATCTTCCTGAAGCACAGTGATAACGTGGCTCATGCCAGCGAGAGCGTGTTTTACTGGAAACTTTAAAGTTAGAAACAGCAGTGATTGTTGAAAGGAACAGACGTGTGGACACAGACTAGGGTGGGACTTGCGTTTGTTTTTAAAAGGCTCAGGTCCTAACGAACCACACATTGAAACATATGAAGTATCATTCTCATTTTTTACAATCTAAAATGAGGGAAGCCTGAGACATTTTTGGAAGTAATTCTGGAAGAGTAAGTGCCTTTGAAAAAGAAATGTGAACTCATTTTTTATTTCTTGGGACTCTTTCTAACGTCATCTAATATAGCCAATGAAAACTAGACTCACCTCAGGCCAACAAATAATATAAAATCTTTTAGAACTCTTTAGGGTGGAATAAAATGGACTAACATGAAACTATCAGGCTAAGACATAAAAATCAAAGTTTGGTTAATGTTGATTTAGATTGTTTTTCTTTAAGCAATCTCCTTGCTTCCTGCTTCTAAGACAAGACTCTAAACTCTAAGATTCCACGGAAAAACTGTTTAGCAGAACCTTTGGCCTCTTTGAGAAATGAAAAGACAGGTAATAACATCAAATATTGTTATTATATAAAATTTTTACCATAGAAAACTAGAATATCAGGCTTAGTTCTATCTAAAATATCTAAATAAATCCAGGCCTCTTTGTAGATGCATTTAAGTTTTTGTTGTTGTTTTATTTCTGTTTTGTATCTATTGCCTATGATAAAGAAACCTAAAACAACCCATCCTTTCTACACAAATAGAGTATGTGGTCATTTTCAAATCTTTTAAGAGTGTGCTACCCAGTCTAATGTTAGTCTTTTGAGGAATAGATAGAAAACAGTGAGACCAACCAACAGGAAAATTGTAAAGAAGATAACATTTGTGAGTATTAATCCTCTTCTGGATTTTGTTAGTTTGGGGGAGGTACACCTCCCAGGCACCCAGTGTCCCACGTACTAGTGTTTTCTGTACGTAGGACCTGCGCATTGTCCTTTCCTCAAGACCAGTGACTCTTCAATGTAATTGTAATTAGAATAAACGTGAAAGCTTCTAAATAATACAAATTCCTATCGCACACGTTCACTTCTAAGTCTTGTGAATCAGAATCTCCCAGAATTGCTCCTATTCACAGTGACAAATGACCAACGTGCACAGATATAAGTGGAAAAATTTTCTGACACTCAAATACATAGTTTATTCTCCTTCCCATACCATAAAGAAGTGCAGTAACTTACCAAGGTTGGAGAGCTAGGTGTAGCAGAGACAAGCATCCAAACCTTAGGAATCTAGTTTCTTATTTGATTCCCTTAACTATGTAGCTCTGTCACCTCTCCAGGGCTCTCTCTGTGGCACCTGAAATCTTAAGAAAGGCATGCAGAACCGAGAAGATGTGGTGTAAAGAGAGAACTCAGCTGCTGCTACTTTGCAGGGGTTATTCCTAGCTCCAAGATGATGCCTTGCAAGTACCAGGGCTATCCTATCTTCTGCTTTCCCTGGGTCACATTGGAAAAACAATTGTCTTGGGTCACACAGAAAATACACTAACGATAGCTGATGAGCTAAACAAAAGTCCATGTGTAATTTTCATAATGTTTTTAAAAAGTTTACAAATTTGTGTTAGGCTGCCTTCAAGGCTGTCCTGGGCCTCATATGGCCCACAGGCCATGGGTTGGACAAGCTTGTCTTAGATCATAAACTAAAACCTGAGGGAAGCCCTGAAGGGAGACCAACTTGTCCCACCCAGTAAGTTACAGTTAAGGGAAGATAAAGAATCCACAGGACACTGCCTTTCCCAAGGTTACCAAGGTTCTAATAGAAGCAACAGGACTACGAAAAGGCGATGGAGTAAAATAAGGTAGAATTATGACCCATGTCTTTCTACTGATATATACATAAATGCTCTGCCTTATTCTCCGGGACAAGTGACCAACATGCACAGATGGCAGAAGTAGAGAAATTTGGATCCATGTTCCTCAAAAGACTAAAGTTAGACTGAGTAATGCAAACACCCTTAAAAGATTTTAAAATTACCACATTATCTATTCGTGTAATAAGAATTGATTGTTTTCAGAGTTTGTCGATGTTTCTTTTATTGTGAACAATGGATACAAAACAGAAATAAAATTAAGAATCAGAAACACAAATGCAAAACTTACATGCATCTAAAAAGAGGTCTGGATTTATTTAGATTTTTTTAGGTAGAAACTAAGCCTGCTGTTTTAGTTTTCAGGGGGGTTCACAGTGTTGGTTGTTTCCCTTGTCTTTTTTCCTCTCTCTCGCCCTCTCTCTCTCATCGTTTTTAAGATTGTTGTTGTTTTTGTTGTGCTTTGTTTTCTGTGTGTGTGTGTGTGTGAGGAAGAGGAGTGTTACCCGCCCCACTGGCAAGAACATGTTGTTCTTTCATAAACACATGGAAATTCTTATTTTCACTAACTTACTTTTTCTTTCCATGGAAGACTCTTTGGAAACATAGCATCTCATTTGGAATGGCAGCAAGTGGTGAAAAATTCGTTTCGAGCATTTTGCCCATCCTGTCTGCAAGGCCAATGTTATGCTCTGGAGAGATGGCCTGATTAGCCACGTCCTCAGAAACAGTCCATATTCCTTAAAAACACTCTCAGTTGCTGATTTGGGGTTGCTACTCATCGTGACACGATGGAAAGGTTAACGATGCAACTGATTTCCTCGGGTGTCTTTCCAATTCAATTTCCTGGTGTCCACAATCAGTCAACCCAAATACTGCAGCAGCTACTGGTTGTCCGCCATCTATTCTCTCTCTTTCCTTTAACTTGAATTGTAAATTCAGTAAGAATCCTATCGCTAATCTCACTAGAAACAAATGGAAAATGGTCAAGTGACGCACAGTTCTGATTTCCTCGGGGCATAAATCAGATGGAGTGCGTCAAATTGATCGGAATATTCTGACCTTTTCCCCTTAAAAAATATACTAGGGAAAAATGGGTTTGGATGGCACGCTGTGTGTAAAATATTCTGCATTAACAATTTAGACAACTTCTTCGGTAAAGAGAATGGAAAGTTGGCCTGGAGCACCATCCCATATACTGCAAACCATGGCAAAATTTCCAAAGCCTATTTTACACGTTGCCTACATATGGACAGGCAGTGTGGTAGGGAGACAGTTTTATGAAATGCCCAACATTAGAGGAAGTGTGTGTTTTTTTAAGTGACAAGTAATAAGTCATTCTTTGCATATATTATGAGAAAGAACATTCGAACCGGATACTGTTGTTTTTGTGTGTGTGCAAGTCTGTCTGATTTGTATAGAACTGCAGTAAATATTCACTACATTTTTTAGTGAAAAAGTCACTTCCAATGGACAAAGTAAACCATATAATTAAAAAAAAATTAACTGGAAAATTTGAGTTGTATAGGCAATTGATCCTGCCTTTTAAATGTAAAAATCTTTTTTTTTTTGAATTGCACTGTTTACACTTTTTAAATAAATGGGTGTAGTGTGTATATGTGCAAGTGTGTGTGTGTGCGTGTGTGTGCGTGTGTGTGTGTGTGGTTTAATTAATATCTTCATATTTTCAGAAGAAGTAGAGACATATTTGGTTCAGAAAAAAAAATCTCTTAAGCAGCAAATAAAAATTAGACGATGTTTTCTCTTAAATATTAAGTTACTTCTAGATGCACATGTCTGGTTGTATGTTTGTATGTGGGTATGTCTAACCTGAAACTTAGTTTGTTGGTGTATCAAATCCTCAGTAATATTCACAGTGTTTTAAGTATAGTCCCCTTGTCATGACTCAGATATTTTCTGAATAAGGCATCCTTTTGTTTTTGTTTAATGTTCAGTTACAGATGTGATAAAGAATCACTTTTTTACAGGTCAGTTGCAGGCTCTTTGTATAAGGATTCCTTTTGCTGAGCAGCAGGACAGAGCCAAACAAGTTGTTCCCATATCTTATTCCTATACACGCATTTTTTCCATTTGCTCGTGAAATAATAATGGTTGTATTATGGATTCATTAATATGCCTTACACACAGGCCCGCAGCCGTCACTCTGGTGCAGTCAGTGGGCAGTGGCACACCCTTGATGACATACAAAGTGCAAAACAATACGGAGAGATGCGAATGGAGGCATCATAGGACACTCGCCTTTTCCTGTGACGTGGCTGATGCCATGAAAAAGGACACCGGACGTGTCCCTACCTCTGTAAACATTTGCTGGCAAGGTAAAAGTGCCACCCTCATAAGTGCCACAGAATTAGAATGGAAGTGTAGGTTGACTTTTAACATTTGTAATGTCCATAAGTAGAAGTAGCTTTTAACTTCCTGTAATAGCATCAATAAGTTAGAAAAATCAAGTAAATCAAGTAGAAAATTAAATCTTCTATCTATACAACATTTTCTTTTATTTTTCAAGGTATTTCAGGTACCAGTTACTTTGTATTAGCCTTCTTAGATGAGTAATAGAGGCATTATGAACATCCCAGATTTGAGATACTGTATGTGAAGGAAAGTACAAAATAAAGAAATGTGACTACGGTTCCAGATCCTTCTAACGACTCTGTGAAATCCACAAGGCAGGTATTATCTCCTGTCTTCAGAGAAGGAAACTGAGGTTATGGGTGGATTCCAGTTGAGTGGCCGTGTGTGGCCTAGGCAGGACTTGGTCTGCTAAGGGCCAGCCTGATTTCCGTCCTCCTGGGCTTTACCCGACTTCCATTCTATAGCTCTCCAAAAGTGTAGAGTCTACACTTACCAAAGGTAAACAGGGTTTTTCCCGAGACCCTTTCAGGTTCTCCATGTTCCTAAGAATCTCCAGGAGAAGTACTTATCGGGAAATGTTTTCAAAGTTTTTGGATCCTAAAATCTTTCTCTTTTTCTTTCTTGCTTTCCTTTTCTCCCCCACCTGTACCCCCATCATCCTATGAAAACCTTTTGGAACTGCTGTTTAGCAAAATATGGTTTGGGAAGCACAGCACTCTACTTTGTAAGTAAAAATAGAAATTGTGTGTGTGTGTTTTCTCTCTTCTAAAGTATTGTTTTAAAGTTTTGGAAAAGTAGCACCTGAGGTGCTGAAAGCCAAGAATGGAGCTTCAAGGGCCGTGTTCCCACTCTCTCTGCGCAGTAGCTTTCTGAGAAATCACAAGGGCTCCTTGGAGATTCCTCCAGCCTGCTAGAACTAAATATAGAGTCCAGAGTAGCCATCTTTTGTAGAAATGATGATGATGATGATGATGATGATGATGATGATGATGATGACTCTGCTTCTGTATTAGTCTCTCAGGGACGCCATAACAAATCACGTGAACGTGGTGGCTGAAAACTACAGAAATACATCCACTCGTAGTGTGAGAGCCCAGTAGTCTGAAAGCACAGCGTCGGCAGGTCCACGGTCCTGAGGAAGCTCGCAGGAAGCATCTGTCCTGCCCCTTCCTCAATTCCGGCAGCTTCTGGCTATCCTCAGTGATCCTTGGCTTGTAGTTGCATCACTTCGTTCTGTGCCTCCATGTTCACATGGTCTTCTTCTCTTAGTGTCTTCTTCAAAGGACACCGGTCATTGGATTTAGGTCCTACTCTAATCTAGCATGAACTCACCTTAACCTAATTACATCTGCAAAGATTCTATTTTCAAATACGATCATGTTCTAAAGTTCCTAGTAGACATGAATTGGCGGGGAGGGGAGTGCAGGAAGGGCATTGTTTAAGTCACTACGGCTTCCCAAAATGCTTTTTATTAGAAGTAAAGGAGCAGCTACTAAAAATAAAGTTTGAAAGTTTTAAGTTTAGAAAGAGGGGTAGTGGTAACCTTATATTCTCATGCAGCAAAATGAAAACAAGCAGTTCATTTAACTGCTTGAAGAAATGGAAGGGGCATAGTTGAATATAGTTTGTTGAATATGATGTTTGCTTAAAAGAGTATAAAGAAATGTAAATGCATGCTAAGATCCACAGCATGCTCCAATAGGATTTTCCATTGATGCCTTCGAATGGCAAATTGGCAGTGATTTTGTGTTTGTTATGGTGCTTAAAATTTCAAGGTTGTCTGTAGATATTATTTCATCAGCCATCATGTTATTAGACATCTCGATAAAAATAACTACTAATCCAAAACACTTATCAGAAGAGCACAATATATACATGTAGATAATGAAAGAAGTTGTCGGCAGACAGTTATTTAGGTTACAGAAAAAACATTTGGTAGATACACATTATAGCAATCTTAGTAGTCGGCATTATCTACATAGAAACAGAAAAGCATAACTCACAAATAAATTATTGGGAAATGTTATTGACTAGAAACTATTATTTCTTTGCATAAGGTCTTACATAGAAAATAAGGGAGTATAAATATATTTTGTGTCTTGGTCTAGATGAGTGGCTTTCAAAATTGAGCCTCCCTTGGACTCATCTGGAGGGCTTGTTCAAAACCAGATTGTAAATCTTACGCCCAGAGTTTGAACTCTGTAGGTCTGGAGTGGAGCTCCAGAGTTAGTTGTCTTTGACAAGTTCTTAAGGGGTTGTTGTTAGTGTTGGACCACGAACACACTTTGAGAACCACTGGTCTAGGTGAATAAAAGGTCAAATCAAATATAATGTAAGAGTCACAAGATATGTACAACTTAACTTCAACCATTTATGAGAATATTTTTAAAAATTCTTTCCTTCACCCGTATGATAAAATCTTTAAATAGCATATGTTAATAATTAATATTAACGCAACTCTTAATTAAGAATTTAAGAAGGGCAGTAGGAAAGGATCTTTATATGGGGGAAAGAGAGAGAACAATGTCAAAGCACTTCTATATTTTTGTGGAGTCTTTACGCGTCTTTAAAAGCTGTATGCAATGTTTTTTTTTTTGTTTGTTTGTTTGTTTGTATGTGGGTAGTTCCCTGGCTGGGAATCGAACCCAGGCCGCAGCGCTGACAGCGCCGTGTATGTAATGTTTTTATTGCACTACTCGTATATTGACTCATTATTGAAGTGGTGTTATGGATTGCATGTTTGAATCTCCCACTATTTCAGATGCTGCAACTTTAATTGCCTGTGGGATAATCTTAGGGGTGGGGCTTTTAAGAGGTAACTATGTTTAGATGAGGTCATGAGAGGGGAGCTGCGATGATGGGATTCATATCCTTATAAGAAGAAAAAGAAACTGGAGTACACAGATGTCAAATTGTAATCCCGGATACTGAAAATTATGTAATGTTCATCACCAATGTTACCCCCAATACATTTAATTTTTTTAAAAAATGCTCATAAAACAAAACAAAAGGAATTAGGGCTCTGTCTTCCATGTGAGCATGTAAGAGGGTTTTACCCAAATCAGGAAGAGAACTCTAACCATGAACAGAAGGGGTGGGCAACTTGATCTTGGACTTCTAGCCTCCAGAAGTTTGAGAAAATAAAATGCGTATGTCAAATCCTGGTCCTAGCAAATAGTGTTAATGATTTGAGGTGTATCCTTCTAGAATTTTTAAATGCATTTACACACAGATAAATATACTTTTTGTATAGCTGGGTTATTTACAAGATATGTGTTATTTTTGCCCCATTCAACTTCTCACTCAAATATCGTGCCACCTTGGCCATGACAGTTCACGTAAATCTGCAGAATTCCCATAATTTATAGATGTACCATGATCTTTATTTTTACCTAGTTATTATTAAACTTATTTTATAAGCATTATGCATACGTGGTTAAGAATAATAGAAGTGAGGAGTTGGATAAAATAAAGAAAGCCTTCCCTCTCTCCTGTCTCCCTCCCAACTATTGCTTCAGTCTCTCATTCTACTCTACAGAAGCAACCACATTTAAGATTATTTGTCTTTCTTTTTTATTTTAAATCTCCTGGTGATTATCTTATGACTTTAAGTGATATAACTTTATTTCATGATTTTATGTAACTTTAATGAGGCAGTGTTGGAATAATGAAATAATCTCTTCTAAATGACAAGATGCTTTAAAGGATCCCCAGCTCCACTGAAGAAAAGCTAATTCCAAACTAAGTAAGTGTACATTGCCATTTCAAATGCAACAAAAATCCTTTTTGAAAGGTACTTTTCTAACGTAGAGAGAAATATCAACCTTATTTTTAGCCACCCAAGCAGTTAAAAGTGAGGATAAGCTTTGAATTATACATTAAATGTTGTTTATAAACTTTCTAGATGGGCTTATATGTGGAGTTTGTGTGAATGAAAGAAAACAAAATCAAGCTTTTTAAAAACCTTGATATAAATGCCATTCTCAGATTCTGCTTGGCTTCCAGAATCCAGATCATAATTACCCTGCAGTTGAATATAAGTGTTATCAATCTCAACTCGATTTCAAGTTTAAACTTTCAGCCAAACGTGGCAAAGTATAAATGTAATGGCTTTTCAAGCCTTAAATCTTATCTGGTTGAAATGAAAAAGAGGGGGAAAGTCTTTAATTTTGTTTTATATACACCAGGAAGAAAATAAAAATCTTTCATCTGAAATCATTCTGACATTTTGACAATATATAAATGAAGACCTTCAAATGCATGATTGAAGTCATGTCCAATAAATTGAGGGTTTACACAGGTGAGAGTGACTGTGAGATTAGGAAATTCTCTCAGTCTCTCAAATTTTCATTGTGTTGTGATGACAGGAACAAAGCTTCCTGCTGTGCTTAGGGAAGTCAGGCCTAGCTGGGTTACTTGAAATTTCTAGATCTTCTTTCTCAGTGGAAGCTTTCCATAGCCATTCCATATATTTCATTTGGACCAGCCTAGTCCAAAAGTTTCACATCTTGAGAATGTCTAGCCTGGGGCAGGTAGCAGGGAGATAAAGATAAATGAGAAGGGAACACTAGTGATCTATTGAATGAAGGAGTTGAGTTTTAGACTTAAAAACAGCAACAATAGCAACAACAATTCAATGTGGCAGAACACAATGGTTTAAAATCAGTATTTCAATAAAGCTTTTTCATTATATTTATTTTCTTCCTCAATAATATATTTACTGTTGTATAGCTATGTTCTTTGTATTAGTTTAATCTTTTTCCTATAGTGTTTTTTCTATAATTTAATCAATTGTTAAAAATTGCATATTAGAAAAAAAATACCCAGGTCTTCGGGATAGGTGACTAATAGAGACTGGAGGCCAATTCAGTGGAACCCTGGGCATTGTTAGAAGCCCCCTCAAGACTATCTGATTGTAGAGGGGTGCATCTTTGACTGGTTTGTCATTAATCAAATCATTTTTTATTGCAGAAGGTAAATAGTGAAAAATTGGCAACGATGCAAATGTTTTCTTCATTGCAATGCAAACTATTTCTGTCTGTTAGGGAATATACATTTCTGTACATCAAATTCTCATTTCAACCTCTTTTAATATCTTAGGGATTTCCTCATTGATTAATGAATTGAATAAATCTTTGATATGTGTTCACTGTATCTAAGTTATACCTTTGAAAACACTTAATACTTTAACAGTTGTCACTCACAGAAGCACTGTATCTCTCAAAAGTTAGAGTTATTTTATGAGCAGTGAATTCCAAGATCTGTAAATCATGCAAAGCAGAACTGCTCACAGTTTGGACTATGCATTGCTTATCTTTCAAGGGAATAGCAGTCCCACAGAAATTATATTTGGAAGCAATGTCAATCTTAATTTTAAGTCTCTAGAGAAACTGCAAAATGGAAAGGCCGTCTTAAAGCACAGCTAGACTTGTAAATACCATCTCTTTTTCTCTATCTCTGTCACAAGGGTAAGATCTCTGCCTCACATGCCAAACTGGGGGCCCCTGCAGAGACACTCAGTACTGAAAAGTTCTGGGAGTCACCGGAAAAACTATTGCACCTCATTGTGGATCAACGTGCTAAGCTGCTGAGGACACCAAGTCCTATCACATCATCTCCTGACGTCCGACAGTGCTGCCTCCTCCAGTCAACATGTATGTCATGTACAACCAGGTCAGTTTCTTAGACCCTCCCTCTCCTGGAGAGGGGGGTGGTACAACACACATAGCAGCCCTTGCTAAATTCACCCAACAAGCTTAAATGCTAGCCGACAAAGCCTATCCTTACTAAACACTGAAATAGCTCTCATGAGCTGTCCTCCAAAATATGATGGCTTTGAACATGATTACTGGGCCATAAGGAGGCACCTGAGCCATCGTGTGTGCTCATACCCGACGAATGTGCTCATGTATCATCTTCGTTATGTCACTTGAGGATACAAGTGAACCTGGGGAGGGGCCTGACCCCAGCCTCAGGGGCCTAACAATCAGTGGTTCAGATGATGGGGCGCTTGGTGAAAAATATGGTTACTTATATTGCAAATTACTTTTCCCATCAATTCATCAGGGGCAGTGAGCCTCCCCGAAATCGAGATTCTCCCCTAGAATCTGAGGAACTCTGAGGAGTTTGTGGTTGAGTGAGCCGTTCAGGCTTTGAAGAACAGGCGAATGGGTTGCCAATGAGCTCTGTCGCCACGTTGAGTTTCCGCATCGTGAGCAGCAGTAACTACAGACCACGAGATTCTTGGAAGAGACAAAGGAAGAGGGACAGGAAAGCAATGCAGAAGTAGGGGACACACAGGCATCAGGCGCAGAAGGAAACACGGAAGACTGAAGAGCACATTTGAACTCTGCCAGGTGAGTGGCGGGTGGAAGCAGATGTGTCCAGAGCCTCACTGAATGACAAAGAGGACGTCATGTTTTGACTGTAGGAACATTTGTTCTGCAACAGTTGCTGCACTTTTGAGAGTCTTTGGTTATTATTAACAAATACGCTTAAATGCCATAAAAACAAAATGACACGCAGGGTAAGGGCTGCACAGCAGTCTGGCAGCAGCCTCCTGGTCTGGTGCCCCGGCCCCTCTCCCTTCCCTGGGCTTGCATTGTGTTTTCTTTCAGCCAAGGGATAAAAATGGAAGCGTAGGCAAGGTTCCAATTTCCCCAACAAAGTGTAGGATGCCCCCATCACGATTCATTGCAATCTATTTTGTTTCTTTTTGAAAGAGAAGTGTTGGATTAGGGAATGTACAGGTTCATCAAGCAAAGACAGAACTCTGGCTACCATTTGGACCTCACAGGACAGTTTTGGAAAAAGATCTTGGAATGGTGAATGGAAAAAGGACCATCTAAGAGCAAGCCCCACCATTGAAAAGCAATCCTCAGGCACGCTTGATTCTGAAATCCCATCGCAGGTCTAGAAACTTGGAAAAAATGTGTTCTCTCTTTTTCTTATTCTGTGTCAATCATTTGTAAGACATCAGAAATTAATTGCCTTTTTTACATTCACATTTCTCTGAAATTATGAAAAGAGCACTGAATAAAATAACAACAGTCCTGCTATCTGGCAGGGGATAAAACGTGACTTGAAAAAACATAAAATCCTTTAAAAATGCCAACATTAAAACAATGCCTAGACTAGGACTGAGACACAATTGCTCACAGATAAACAATTTCATAGAATTGCCTGCCCTACTATTCATCATTTTCTTGGGTGGTGCTTAGAAAGCGATGATAAATATAGAACCGTGTCGGCTTTGAATGAAAATGTAATTTTTTAGAAGTAAGTTAAAAATAAAATTGTTCAATGTTTTGGTACTTTACTTGACATGAATGACACCAGGCCAGTCTTTTGAGTTTTACCTCTTATTTCACATGTTTCAATATATTTATCACCGAGTACCCATTGGTTCTACTGTTACTTAATTGAAGTCAATTTTAGACATGTTTCATACAACCATTTTGAGATTTCTTAGACATCAATTCGGATTTCAAAGACTTTAAAGAGAATTGGGTAGAAATGAGAAGTTTCTACTTCATCTCCACCATAATTACAATTACTCTCTTTAAAAAGTTAAGAGTATACCAATATAAAAAGAACATTCATAAAATAACTCTGACAAAGTTGTACTCATTCCTTTGGATCCCACTTAGGATGTTTCTTCTTTGAGATGCTGGCTCTAAAGGTATATTATTTGGTTATGTTATTAATCTGTTTATGTCTTTTATATGCACTTTAATAAACACAGAGGCCCAGATTCAGTGACCTCTTAAAATAGCTTCTTTATATTGCTTTTAAAGTGCGAAGCAATAGCAATGATGTAATGGGAAAATGGGGTGCTATGAGGTCAGAGAGACTCAAAGCCCAGTTCTGTCTTTTAGCAGCTGTGCATCCTTTCTGAACTATGGTTGTTCATCCATGAAATTTAGAAATTAAGACTGACCCTGTCTGTGATGTTTCAAGGGTTTAAAATAGTGTAGGTAGTAATGTCAGATAGTATTAAACAGCATCTGATTAGTTTTGTGACAACAATTGACCAAGGTAGACACTACAGTCCATACATCTCTACCATGATTATGCTCACTCTTAGGCGCCCCCCACCCCCAGATGAAATAATATAATACATGAGGTCATCAAACATTCTTTTCTTACCAATGACTTCCCTCTGGAGATTCATGGATTAACCGCACCCCCACCCCCCCCACCACACATTGGTCCCTTCAACTGCTGGTGAAAGAAAGGTCAGTCTCATTGTATTAAAATTATAAAACAATGTAATCTAGTAACAATTTCTGTTTTCCCCATCATTCTCCAGGAAAGATGACAACTGTTCTTGAACTTGTAGTATTGTTAACAAATCATGGGAGTGAGAGAAACTCAACACTCTCCAGAAGACATTTCCAAACAGTGGAACTACTTTTATTTTCAAAGTGAAACAGAAGTTACGCATTAGCCTAGCACAAGTTTTTGGATAGCAATATTTAACTCATTTGCTAAATGGGTGGTTTGCATAAGCTTAATGAAAACTTATGTTGCATGCTCGATTTTCAAGTATTAATAGACAGTGAAGGAAAGGAGCCACATGTTTCTAAGGTAATAGAATTGAATGCGTTTTATAGTCTATATTGCATAGTTCTTAAAAAATAAAAATATTGAAATTTGCCCAGTGACTATAAATCCCTTCAGAATTATTACAAAAAAAAATCAACATCTTTTTCCTCAATCTGATAATAAGAAATTACTCAGTATCAAATGTCACCCTCATCAAACATAATTATTTTGTCTCCCCATGCTTCAGATAAGAAAAAAAACTTACTGTACACATTTACTTCCCTAATTCATGTTGTTTCGAATTTTTTATAGCCACATATGTTGCCATTTTAAAGCAATTAATTCATACCTAAGATACAGTTCTTGAGAGTTCTCTGAATTCATGGAGCCTATCAAAACCCCAAGAAGATAATTAGAAACAGCCTAATTATAGGGAGATTCTTTAAGTAAAATGTGTTCCCTTGTAAAGCAAAGACGTGAATTATTTCATTGGGCAAATGAAAAGTTTCTCTGGAGCCCATGTTGCCAGAAAACAGAAATCGGTTTCTTCATTTTTGCTTCACATACACATTTTAAGGGAGGAGTAATTTGACAGTCTGAAGCAGCCATTCTGTTTAACTACCTTTCAAATGTGGGCCGGAGAAAGAAAAAAAAAATCCAAGGATGATTGTACAATAGATGAACAAAAACCACACGCAAGAGAAAGGTAATGAAGGAGAAGAGTAGGCCCACTACAGCACGAAATCCTTGCAGAGTTCATGAGTTCGTGAGTGGTGCCAACAGGAAACGGTACCATTGGGAATGTCTGTCTGGTTCTCGGTCTGGGGGGCCTTTCCTTAGGGAACCCTTATCTTACACACAGATCTGTATGTTCTTCCTCGTGCTACGCTGTGCTGGGTTTATTATGACTAACACTCCTACTGTGTGTACAAAGGACAGAGGACAAAAATCCTAATGTCCACGTTGAACCTGATTCTCTCTGTTGTCCTGGATTTAGCATTAAGGCTCTTTGGCTTAACTCTTCTACTTTAAATGGAAATAATCACGTAGCCATAAGATACAAAGGGCAAGTGATACTCTTCAGTTCCAAAGACCAGGGCTGTCACCGAGCAGGCAGTCCCTCCGTCACAGTTTCGAAAGCTTTCTTCTTTTATGTGATTTCTTTTTTCTTCCTGGTGTCAGGATATGGCTCTCATTTTTCTGGCTGTGCATAACTGCTGTACAATATAAACACATTTTCCCCTTCCGAATTCTGTACCATTCCTCTCTTTCTGTGAGATAGAAATTGCAATCCTTCTCCTTGACTGCTAAGGACACTTTCTTGGAGTCATTTAGAGATACAGACGTCTCCCCGCAGATTCTCCGGATAGACTGCACCTCACATTAATGCATTTTGACCAGTTGAATGGAAGAACTCCTAGATGTGACATGGAAGGCGGAGAGCAAATACACCAGGGATGGAAAAAACATGGAGCTCCAGAGACAAGATAAATGTGTACCATACATATAATATTGTACCCCAGGGGATGACGGAGGCACTACCCCTAACGGCTACAGAATTAAGCAGAGTCAGAAAAATAGCAAAGTAAAGTGATGTACCTTCCCAGTAGCCACCCACCCGAAGGTTGCGATTACCCTAAGCAGTGTCAGCAGAGCACATGCGCAGACATTTCCATGATGCAGGGAGCACCAGTGAGGCTCGGAGAGATGGGATTTAATTGCTGTTTTCGGGTTTATCTTTTGAAAGTAGTTTACATAGGACTGTGATTGTGAATGAAGTAGAAACTGATTTCAATTTCCTAAGGAAACCTAAACTACACATAATTTATAAAGTCACATAAGAGGGTAGGTATGCTACTACTCAGACTCAAACTGGCTGTTATTAAGGAATTATTATAAAATTCTTAAGGAATAATAATAAGATTATTATTAAGGCATTATTAAGGCTGTTATTAAGGAATAGTAAGATTCATGAGTCTTGAGGATTACCTCTCATTTTTAGAAATTGTAGTTTCCAAATATAATATATATACATATATATGTGTGTATATATATAACTTTTAAAATTGTGCAGTATAACAGATAAATGGTTCATAAAATAGTGTCATATTCAGCTGAGTGAATTGTAGTAAAAAGAACATCTGTGCTACTTACATTTGAATCAAGAAACAAAATGTTTGTACATCCTAGAAGCTTCCATGAGTCTCTTCCCTCCATAGACCTCTCCCCGAGGGGCAGCCACTTGCCCAGCTTTACTGAGGTGAGAGTGAGTGCGCATGTTCAGTCTGCAATCTGATACGTTTTGCCGAATGTGGACACTTAACACCTACGTTAGTCCCAGAAAAGTTTCCCGGCGCTTCTCTGTAGTTCCTCTTTCTACGTCTTCTTTCCCATCCCCATCCCCAGGTATCCAATCATCTCCCTTAAGTCTCTCTATTTTAGCTTGAATTTCTTAGAATTTTCCATAAATGGAATCATATTCTTCTTTGTCTTCTGTTTTCACGTTTGCTGTGGTATATATTAATAGCTCATTGTTTTACATTGCTAAGTAGTGTTCCTGTGTGTGTGTGTGTGTGTGTGTGTGTGTGTGTGTCTTCAATTTTTAAATTCATTCACCTATTGATGGACAAATGCATTTTTGCCAGATCAGAACCATTACACATAAAAGTGCATAAACTTGCTAGAGCATTCCTTCACATGTTTTTATATGGATGCATGCTTTCTCTTGGGTAAATACCAAGGAGTAGAATGGCTGAGTTATACTGTAGGTTTATTTTTAAATGTTTAGATAACTGTCAAATGATTTTTCCAAAGTGATTGTATCTGTTTACATTCCCGCCAACAGTGTACGAGACTTTCAGTAATTCCACATCTTTGCCAAAACCTCTTTGAACTTTAGCAATGCTGTTAGGTATGGAGCCATATCCCATTGTGATTTTAAATTTCATTTTTCAGGTGACTAACAATGTTAAGCGAACTTCCATGTGCTTATTTGCATATCTTCTTTGGTAAAGGGTCTGCTGAGCACATTCTCCATCTTTAAAAAAAAATCAGCTGTGTGCTTTTTATTTTTGAGTTTCAAACATTCTTTATATAGCATGGATACAAGACCTAATCAGATATATGATTTGCAAACATCTGCTTATATATGGTTACTTAATTCGTTTAACAATGTCTTATGAAAAATAGGTATTTTTAATTTTGCTAAAGTACAATTTATAAATTGTATGTTTTTATGGTTCATGCTTTTGGTGTTGAGTCTAAGAAATTTTAATACAAGCAAAGTATTTTTTAAGAAATGTTATAGTTTACATTTTACTTAGGTCTGTGATCCATTTTCTGTTAATTTTTGTATAAGGAGTAAGTATGGATCAAAATTTATTTCTCCCCCACATGGGCACTTAATTATTCCAACACCATGTATAAGGAATTTTAAATGTCCCTCTCTCAATGATTTCTGAAACAAGTAGAGAGAAAAATCAGTAAACTTATAGAGGATAGATAGATGATATATTTTGAATTAAAATAAAACAGTGTGATGTAACAGGGAATTGTGGTTTTTAAACATTTCAGAAATGAGAAACAGAATAGACTAGGAAATTTTTACTCTTTGTTTCCTTTCCAACAATTTTGGGCCCAATGGAAATCTCTTTTCCTCCCTAGTGTCTCAATGTCCTCTGTGTCCAATTGTCTGTTTTCAGCAAGATAACGGTTATGGATTCTTGGAAACATTCAAACGTAATGTTTCACTATGGAACTAACTTCTGGTGGGAGATTTCCACCAGATGGGAACAGTATTTCTATCAATGCATTAGAATATGTGAGGAAAATATAAAGTGTTGCTCCCAATCAATAAAAATAAAATTTATATATGTAAATTCAGAAAGAATGTCATGGATTATTCCATTTACCTGGGAATAGATGCTGCCTTAGGAGGAATTCAGATTTCTGGGTTACTTATGATGATGCAGAATGTCAATTATGATATCTGTAAATTGCCGTTGAAAAAAGTGTCACCAGTCACTGTTTTAAGCTTGCTGATGTCACAAGCTGTAACAGACACTTCACCTAGAAAGCAGTGACGTTCAAATTGAAGACAGTGTGCAAGGAAGAAAAGTAGAAAATGAGGCTATGAGCCAAACTTAAATTTCTTTAACCATGTGAAGCTCAAGTTATTTCATCTTCCCCAGTTTGAAAAATCACATGCTGTTATGAAAAGTATTGCTTTATATCTATTAACTTAGCTTTCCTGAGGGATAAAACTGAAGCCTGTTGTCAAACTCAAACACACACACACACACACACACACACACACACACACACTTAAGAAAATAGGTTATAGCACAAGCACTTTGAAGAGGTAAATCCCTGAGTTGAGTCTTGTTCAATAAACAAGAAATGTTGTTAAGACATTCATCTTGAAAACAGTAAAAATGTGCTCTATAATTCATGTTGGATCTTCTTTCCTCTCCAATTAATGCTTGTTCCATATCTTGTTACCATGAAAGCTTCCTAGCTAGTTCACAGGATGTACCCTGGGGACATCCTGATTTTAAAAGGTTATTGTCAGCTCCTGTGAAATATAACCCACTATTTACGGCTCTGCTGCTGTTACTCTGAAACGCAGCTCGAATATAAATGCTGTGAATTTACCTGATCAGGAGACATCAAAGCGCTTTGGCATACTTTTACCATGCATGATCGTCTGTAATGAAAATCCTACTCTAACAGATTCATTTCTGAAAAGCACAAAAAGTGAAAGATTTTCTCCAACCCAAACAATTGTTTACATACTGTATTATTTGTTGCCACGCGTTGGCTTAAACATTTTATGTTTAATGAGGAACGATACTCCCTAAGAAAATGTTTTGAGAAATCATTAAAGGTAGAGAAATCATTGCTTTCCAAATAGAAAGTCAATAAACAAGAGTCGACTATGACCTATTCTGCTTCAAAAAGACTAAAATAGAGCATTAATAATGAAAAGAACCAGAGCTAGAGTAAGAGTCTCGCTACTGAATGAGATAGTCCTTGCACTGTCTGACCACGGTCTCCAGAATCCTCACTTGGGGACCAGTATTCTATTCCTGCATGCTGACAGCTGAGCTCTTCCCTAGGGTTGCCCTTGGATGAGAGAGGGTATACCTCCTCCCCGGGGGACAGTCTATGCCAGCCGCTTGTCTATGCATCGGGTCTGACTCTCTTGCCTTCATGCCAGGTATCGTTGAAGAACCATTCCAGCTGCAGAAGGTGCCCCTGGGGTTGGCTGAAGTCCTTGTAGCCCTGAGTCACCATCCAAACCCTCTCTCTACTCCTACTACCCTTGGTCCTCACAGATGATGTTCTCAGGAGCTCTCCCCCATAAATCTTTCACACACAGATCTCCACCTAAGAGTCTCTTCGTTGGGGAACCCGATCTTCAATATACGTGTGGGTTACAAAAAGCAGCCCACACGTCCTTACGAGCAGACCTGGCTCACTGCCCATTCTGATGCTACCAAATGCATTTTTTTGTCATACGCGTGTCTTCATTAGTACACAAAAATTTTACTGCAATTATTTTCCACATCAGATTGTCATTCGATTCTGAGACTCATGAGGAACTTCGTGAGCACAAGAGAAAACACCTCAGGAGAGGGAAGGTGTCCTGAACATCTTCCCTCTCTCAAGCCTACTGTCAGGTACTGGATTTGATCCTGCGTAACTAAAATCTCAGTGGGCGGATCGCTCCACCATAAGGAAGGGGGCTACCTCCAAATAAATTTGTTCCCACTCCTTGGGATGGCCCTAACACTTACAGTGTTAACATGGTACTATTTTCTAGCACTTAGCATTAGGAATCTCCTAATAGATGGGGCCCCATTCTTATTCTTGGTCTGAAGAATTATTCTAATAGGTGTAACCTATAGAAGAATGCATGTAAGTGTGTGTGTGTGTGAGTGCTCACAGAAAGCTTTTAAAAATTATTTTAAAATATAGTTTAATTATTGCTGCTGATGCTAGGACTCACAACAATTATCTAGCGCTTCAGGTGAGAACCAACATGAGAACTCAAGAACGTGATTTGATTTGAGCAATGGGATGCTGCCCTGATTAGGTCTTTTCACTCCAAGACTAATATCCCTGCCTATCCCAAATAGTGTGATGTTTGTGAAGAGACAGGGCTAAAAAGAATGCTATTCTTTTGTAACTAACAGAGTCCTAAGGACTGTACCTTGTTCTCTTAACACCTCACTGAGTAAATGATATTAGGCTCTTCTAGACCTTTCGTATAGACCCTGTGACAGAACGAGCCATTCAGACCCTACATCCCCTTCTCTGTTAAACTGATAACGTTCTGTTCTCTATTTTCTGTAAGCTACACCTCGGGACTTTAGAATATACATTTTTTTTTTTAAAAAGTAACAAAACTTTTCTGTGTTCTTTTCCAACAATTTAAAAACCCTCAAATCATTTCTTTTTCCTAGTGAGGGATGTCAGCTTCATCCAGTGACTGTTAACCTTAGTTTTAGAAAATATACACATCTTAGCATTTCTTTAACGTGTTACATCTTTTAAGGGTAAGCTGTTGAAACTTAGAAAGGAAAAAAAAATTAAGGCCTGCACCCAGCGATTATTTGGAAAAAAGAATGACCTCAAATATTTGAACTTAAATGCATGAAAGGAAATACATCATATATTTTTT
Organism: Lyroderma lyra; assembly: GCA_004026885.1. Taxonomy (NCBI): domain Eukaryota; kingdom Metazoa; phylum Chordata; class Mammalia; order Chiroptera; family Megadermatidae; genus Lyroderma; species Lyroderma lyra. The sequence continues at coordinate 70,452 of PVJL010002944.1, forward strand.
TTCCTATGGGTGATGACAGGACTTAAAATGCAAAATGCTATGCTTGCCTGGAAAAGCTACCTATTTAAAAAAAATTAGATTTTAAATGATCTCCTGGGTACTACTATGTTACTCAGGACTGTCGACACAAGGAAATGAGGCATTCCAGTTACTGAAATGTTGAGAAATGGCCCAAACTGTGCCAAGTGCATGTCCCCTACCGTGAGCCATTTCTCTTTTCCCTGACACTGGCCCAGTTATGGAGCGATAGTCATGCTCATGCCAAGCACAGGGAGTCGAGATGCCAGGCCAGGAATGTCCCCTAATGGTATCCCCTGGACTCATGCACGAGCACGAGCATGTACTCATTCACCGTGATAAGATGGCACCTCAGTCACTCTTTGTCTGAAAGCCGCCTTCGGACTTACCGGCACCATTTGGGTCGCGATACGCAGTATATGGCTGTGCCAAACGCACGTTACAAAGCCTTCCTCTTGGCAATGACTACAAACAATTTCCATTTTACTATGAAAACTGAAAGAGCACACAAGGTTGCAGTCCTCGCTGGGGTGTGTCCAGTGTCAAATGCAACGTGTTATCCTTAAGGAAATAATGTGCTTCTATTGAATCATTTTCCTATCAGAATCACAAGTAACGTAAAAGAACAATTTAAATTATTTTAGAATAATTTAAATAATTTTTAAGCCCTCATAGAAGAGAATATTAAAATATTCTTCGTTTTGACTGATTATACAGAATCATTTAGTATGAGAAATTTAGAAAGGAGAAGCAAATAAAAATAGGACAAAATGTCATGTGTCCAGTATTAGAAGTAATATCATTTCTGTGTATTTATTTCCAGATATGTAAATATATGTACACATATTCTTCGTGTCTTTGCTTTTGTGTGTTTAACTATCATACATTTTTGATATACTGTGTAAATTAATATTTAGGTTTTTCCTTATAATGAATAGTTTTAAAGTATCCTAAGTCATGGGTACAGATGAATTTTACAAAATGCTTCGGTCAAAAAATATTTATTTATGATCACAAGCAATGATTAACCATAAGCAATAGCATTATAGAATGACATCTGAAATGGTTAATAAAAAAGTCTTTATGTCTTAAAAATTTTAGCCAGAAGTGAATATTTGATTTAGTCTATAAAATTTCTCACATTCATTTATCTGCTTTAGTAAGAGAAATTCAGTGAGCTCAGGCGATTATATATCTTTTTCATACCATATAGATGCTTTAATCTGGTTTCCGTTGTGCTACTTGCCTTTCCCTTTGAAAGGAGTGCGAATTCAGTTTTAGTACGCATTTCTTGAGTTACTTGTGTGTGTGTGTGTGTGTGTGTATTTTTGCATAATTTGTGTTCCCTGTTTAGAATTGTTTTACACGGGTTAAGGATTTTGATTAAAAAACACTCTTCAGTGTCGGTTTGTGTGTACTTTTTCATTGATTGTATTTTCTTAATGAATTTTAAGTTTACTTCCCAGTCAGGTGTCACTGCAAGTGTCGATGTCTTTTCCCAAAGCCCGGCCCTGACCTTCGCTGTCCTGGAAATGTCATCCTATCTGGGTCCCATTCTTTCTTCCAGCTCTGGTCCACCCGTCCGTCTTCCCTGTTCTTTTGGGGTTCAGACATTGGGGAGCCTCTGTAGGAGCTCAGGACGTGGAAGGAAAGAAAGGCCAGGCTCCTCCTCCCGGGCTCTGTCCCTGGGGGGGTGGTCCCTTGCATGGTCTTTTCCCTCCACTTCCGACGTCTCAGATGTTTTCCTTAAATCTCTGTCTTCCGATCTTTTGGGGAGCAGACTTCGGGTTGCAAGCGTTAGCAAAAAAATAAATAAATAAAACAGGAGGCGGGGCACTGGGAAGCACACAAGCCTTTTACAAGGTTGCCAAGGTTAGGACACCTTATCAAGTTGTGTGTACAGTGCTGCCAATGTAAGCGCACGGTGGCAAGTTCACAAACTTAATTGTTAGATTTTGGGGACGATGACATCTCTGATGGCCATTCTACAAAAAGAGTTCCAAAATAACTTTGAAGGGTGGACTCACACTGGCATCGGTGCATAGCTTCCCAAGGGGAGTACTTCGAAGGTGACCATAGTGATATTCAGCAATGAGGTATGTAGCACTTGTTCTAGGGTGTTTGTGACATTAATTGTCTGACCTCATATATTAAAATACTCATTACATTATTTGTTACTTCTCCAAAATTCCAATTTAACTGGGCGTCTTATAGGTTATCTGACATACAGGAGTGATGTAATCAGCTTTGCCGCTCTCTCCTGTGGTTTATCTTTGTGGTTTTCCTACCATACCCACGTGGTAATTGGATCCTTTCAAAATAACTGCCTCAACTTTCCTTTGATTATGTCATTTGTTTCCTCTGGAGGTTGTCACGGACACTCTTTTCAACGACAAACTCAGTTTGAAATAAATCAACATTAGGTGTCTTTTCTTGGTGTGTCTTGAGTTATACCTATGTTAAAAGGAAAGAATCTCTGTACTAACTCAGTGTAAAAACAAACAGCTTTTTTAGGATTCAGATGCAATACATTGTATCAAGAATGACAGGCAATGACAGCACCTGTAGTGACCCTATGTCATATAGCCCAGATGTGCCAATTTAGTTCCGGAGCATGTGTGATCAGACTTAATTATTCATGGCACTCTCTTCCCTTCTAGGTTAGATAATAGGACCACCCTGAGCATTGTGGGGGAAAAGCTAAAAAATAGTACACATTTTATTCTTGGTGTATTCATTGTATATTTGTGTGTGATCTTACTTGTGAATAATATAATGATAATAGAGAGAACGCCTTGGATTTTTTTTGCACAGTTTACTATATATTTATTATCAGGATCTTTGGGGTTCAGCTTCTTTACAACAAAGATTTAGCGGTAAAATAACCATATCATTTATCATCCAAACCAGGCAAAAATAAAATCAGTTACACCAAGAGGTTACTATGAGAATCAAATAAGAAATAAAAGAGGAACATTAAATTTCTTATTGTTCTTCTTGCCATCAGATATTTCCCATTACAGAAAAATACCATTTTATGCTAATAACCAAAACTATAAGGATATTTTAACTTTTGCTTTTATCTTAGTATAGTCTCCTTCGACACTTCAGGGTGACACAATGCATTATTATATGGTGACAGTCTGCAGAAAACACATAATCTTAGTTTCTGTGCAGTAACTTAAATTTTAAAATTCAATTTAGTGACTTCGGCTATTACATTAAGCAATGGGGAAACACATATTTTTCCTCTGGTTTTTCTAAGTCCAGAGAACATTATTTTATCTTTGGCCCATGCGTTTCTCAGCCTCAGCAGTCACACACACACACATGCACATGCGCATATGCACGCACACGCACACACACGCACATGCACACACGTACATGCACATGCACACACATGCACGTGTACACGCACACACATATGCACGCATGTGTACACGCACACATACACACACGTATGTATGCACGCACGCACACACACATACATGCACGCACACACATACACGTACACACACACGTACGCACACACACACACGCACCCACAATGCCCTAAAATAGAAAGCAGCACCTTTGTTACATCAGGGGGAAAAAGTTACTGGTAGAGAGGCTTCCTAAGCCTCAGCCTTATTTACGTTTTGACCAGATAATTCTTGGTTGGAGGGCAGGGGTTAACTGTCCTGAGCAATTTAAGATGGTTAGCAGCAGGCCTGACCTCTACCCACTAGATGTCAGTAGCAGCCCCCCTCCAGAGGCTGCCAAATGCTACTTTAGGGGTAAAATCACCCCTTGGGAAAATCACTTTTGTAGGGTTCTGGGATGTGTGTGTAAATTATTCTCCTATTAGGATAGTAATAAACTAACAGTTGATCTATTGGATTCTCCTACAGCTTGAATTAGTTTTATATTATTATTCTTACACATGAAAATTATACACTGACATTCTTTGCACACAGACATACTCACATCACACTCATCAATATGATGTCAGTATGTGCTGTGGGATGACGGGTAAAGCAGGAATCATGAGATTTATTTTTATTTATTATTATTTGTTTAAATTAGAGCAATGGATAGATTTACTACTGCTCTTCAACTAATTCTTTTGAAGCAATAACATGCAATAAAACCATCATAGGTTATATCAAATTTCGATTTGTATGTGAACCAGCTAGTTTGCTTGATACACGCAAATCCTGAAACAAACCACTGCAGTCTCGCTTCCTTATTGGAGGAGATGACAGAGCAGATGTCCCAGTACACACAAAGGTAACAGCTCTGAGAATGACAGTGCAAAGCATTTGGAGAAACAAGCAAATGAGCCAGCCATCAAAACTTTTGGAGTGGAGGACGTCCTGTGTTAGATCACAAAAATGTGTCAGCAGCTTATATTTAGCAAATTGATGAGAACACTGCTCGTGGCTTCGTAGCATTACAAGTTAGAGATAACCTTTCGGTATGATAAAGAAACAATTAGATTGTCACGTTCCCTGAAATGCATGCATGCAACTCAGGTAAGTTTCCAATTTAAATTCCTCTAATTCATCTCTGTTTCTCCACTGACTCTCAGAATCCAGATGCTTTTAGCCTGAGAGGAAGCACTTTGGGACAATTGTCACTTTTGGGATTTAACTAAGGGATTAGGAAATACCACAGTGGGAAGCTTACCTCTGATTTACCAACAAAATGAACAGGGTGGTTGAGAACAATACTTTAACCTTTTCACTCAAATGACCACACGTTTGCCCTCAGCTCTTTGCAACTAAGAATTATTCATCTTGTAACTGTGCTTTGCCACTCCTGCCATCTCGATGTCCCTGGAGAACAGAGGGGGCCACAGCATGGGTTTAATGGAGTAGCCTAAGTTCTTTTCACTTTAATTCTACATCATCTTCTTAACTTTCCTTTGGGAAAGAGTTGAATTTTCTGACTTCATTTTTTTAAATTCCTGATAATAATCTGTTTATAAAAATAATTCTAAAAGCATTTCAAATTTCCATCTACCTCACACACACACACACTCACACAGATGCACACACACACACGCACAGATGCACGCGCACATACACACATACAATTCAGTTCGATAGCCTATTTTCTTGCTCAATGCTTCTTCTTAACTACAGTACTTTTCGAAATTAATTTTGAAGATTAAAGGATAAGTGGTGTGCATTAATAGATCTATTAATTATTCACTCCTTCATGAGGCATTTAACATTGGTTTTGTTCCTAAGGGCACATGTAGTCTTACATATAACGCACTATACCAAATAATATGAGCCAGATTTTCCAAAGACTACAAACTCATGTTTGCATTATCTCAATTTATAAACTGTCAGGGTTAAAATATGAAATTTTATAGTAACTTTTGTTCTTGCTAGGACTGTTTCCATTTATAGATTGACACTAGAGACCCCAACTTGCAGTTGGGATCACAATATCTCTCCAGATAAACATCTAAAATTTTCATAAGTGCAGATAGGAAAAAAACCCTGTGATTGAAGTGGCCATTCTTTATTCAGAGCTCTCTTTAACAGCCCAACAAAGGGAATTTTCCTGCAGCCTAAAAAACTAAACTGTATTCACTAAGAGTGTGTGTGGTGGGGAGGGGACAGAGGTAAGCTCAGAGGTTGGGGAACTAGAGGAAAGTTTTAGCAGGTTTATGAATATCTGAATTGAATTCATTTCAATATTGATTTAAAAAGTTGTCCCCATACAATAAAGGCTGTTCTCTGACATTTTGGTGTGCTGTACATTCAGTACATTTTAACATCTCAATATTGGGAGCCATGTTGACAGATACAATAGCAAAAGAATATTTCCAAAATCAAAAGTATGATTTGAGTGGTTGAAAACCCTTGCAGTTGAAAGGGGCACCCCAATCTAACAGAATGTGAATTCTTTATTGGGGAGAAATAAGCTTTACATTAATAAATAATATTTTAAATGAAGAATCTCCTCTTCTTTTTGGCATGATTTATTTTTTTTTTAACCTTAATTGTCCCTGTTTTAATTTAATTCAAGGAGTGATAACAAATAATGAAGAAGGAAGAATCAAATTAAGAGAGAAGAAAAGAAAACAGAAACCCTAAAGTTTTAATTTATGTTCGGTAGAATTAGGAGAATTTTAATACTGGATCTATAAGACAAACATCAATGTTTTTAAAAGCCTAATTGGGTGATGGCAGGGGACAGGATATTGTTATTGCAATATTAATATATTGAGGAAGAATTTTACTATTATACCAAATTAGATAAACCAGTGCTGAACTGGAAATTACAATAGATTAAAAATATATACCACATCCATTCATCTATCGATGAACACTTAGGTTGCTGGCATGAATAGAGGGGTGCGTACATCTTTTCAAATTGGTGATGTGGATTTCTTTGGATAAATACCCAGAAGTGGAATTGCTGAGTCATATGGTAATTCTATTTTTAATTTTTTGAGGAACCTCCATACTGTTTCCTACAGTGGCTGCACCAATTTATGTTGCCACCAAGAGGACATGAGGGTTCCCTTTTCTGAATCCACATCCTCATCAACGCTTGTTGGTTTATTTATTTGATGACAGCTATTCTGACCGGTCGGAGGTGATATCTCCCTGGGGTTTTATTTGCATTTCCCTGATGAATAGTGATGTCGGACATCTTTTCACATGTCTATTGGCCACATGTATGTCTTCTTCAAAGAAATATCAATTCAGTTCCTCTCCTTATGTTTTCATCAGACTGTTTGTTGATCTGTTTATTTATTTATTTATTTATTTATTTATTTATTTATTTTGGTGTTAAGTTGCATGGAGTTCCTTATGGATTTTGAATTTTAACCCTTTATCAGATGAATCATTGGTGAATATCTTCTCCCATTCAGTAGGTTGTCTTTCTGTTTTGTTGATGGTTTTCTTTGCTATGCAAAAACTTTTCACTTTGATGTAATCCTATTTGCTTATTTTTTCATTTGTTTCCCTTGCCCAAAGAGACATATCAAAAATATGTTGCTAAGAGTGATGTCAATGAGTTTATTACCTTTGTTTTCTTCTAGGAGTCTTATGGTTTCAGGTCTTACATTTAAGTCTTTTTGAATTAATTTTTGTATGTGGTAAAGAAAGTGGTCTAGTTTCATTTTTTTGCATGTATCTATCTAGTTTTCCCAATGCCATTTTATTGAAGAGATGAATGGATAAATGAGATGTGGTAGGTAGATACAGATATATATAGATATATAGATAGATACAGATATAGATATATATGAATATTATTCAGTGGTAGAAAAGAATGAAATCTTACCGTTTGTGGCAACCTGGATGGTCCTAGAGGGTATTACACTAACTGAAATAAGTCTGGCAAAGAAAGACAATACCATAAAAATTCTATTCATATATGGAATCTTCTAAACAATAAAATAAATGAAAAAACAAAACAGAAGCAAACTCATACATACAGAGAACAAATTGATGGTGACCAGATTGGGGAAGCAGTTGGGGAGCTGGGTGAAAAAGGTGAAAGGGATTAGGAAGTACAAACTGCCAGTTATAAAACTAGTCACGGGGATAGAAAGTACAGCCTTGAGATTATCGCCAATAATGTTGTAATAACTATGTATGGTGTCAGATGGGTACGAGACTTACTGAGGTGATCACTTTGTAAGGTATATAAATGTCTAATCACTATGCAGTACACCTGAAACTAATGTAATATTGTATGTCAACTGTAATTGAAAAATAAAATATATATCCACCTCATAGATACCATTTGTTAATAAATTTTTGCCTCTCCTAGTACCTATAAATGAAAAGCATGGATTCCACTATGGTAAATCAGGTATGGGAAAACATAGCTGTTGAATTTTTAAGGAAAATTTCATGGAGGCTTTGTCTGGGTCTTGCTGTATCACAGGGATTGCAAATCACAGAACAAAGGGTAATAGGAAAGACTTGGAAAGTGGCAGGCAAGACAGGAAGAAGAAAATAAAACAGCAAAGAAATTTGTAGGAATTCTAAGAAACCTCTGTTCTACTTAAGAAGATATTAAACTAAAATTTAGTACTTGGCATATGTTATAACCTGTTCACAATAAGAGGAAATCTTTTTAAAATTAAATTTTCTAAGCTTAGACCTTGCAGATGAGGAAAATATGTAACAGGAAGATACTTTCAATTCACTCTTGGCTAAACTTACATACTTGTAGCCAATATTTAAAAAAAGAAAGAAAGAAAGAAATCTTTTGCATTATGGCTTAGGGTGAAAGATTTAGCCTAGTGTTCACTCTTGCAACAAGTGGTTCCCCCTGGTATAACACATCCTGCAGGATTATGGTGCGCACATAAAATGAAAAAGGAAGTCTGTGGCTTAGTGACTAATGATTATACCAATCTGGATTTTATGATTCCACATGAGTTACTGTAAAAATGACAATAGGATTTTTCTACCCATGTCAAGATCTTCCACCGCAGTCCTCTGGCACAGAAATTTGCCCCAATTGCCTGGACTTACTTAGCTCTCTATTAAGACATAGCAAATTTAAATTAGATGTTATCTTTAATAACTAGAAAATTAAATTCGTATAACATCATTTTTGAAGTAGGAAAAAAATTTTTTAAGGAGGGCCTATATTAGTTTGCACTACATAGTATCACCTACAAACAGTGGAAAATAGGTTATGGACTCGAATTTAAACTAACTCTTTTTATATGCAAGTAACTAGTCAAGAGAGCCCAATACCAGACAGGCCAAGAGTTAAAACAGGAGAAATTATTCTTCTGGAAAATTCAACACCAGGGAAATACACCCTATTAAATAAAAGACATTTTACAAGAGAAATAAAAGTCTAACCACCATTATGGTGATTTCAATTGGAGAGAATAATAATATATTGCCTTGCTACAAATTCTGAGAGCAGGAAATTTTAAGGAATATTGGTTGGGAGGAAAAGAATTCAAAATTCTTTATGCTAATTAGACATAAACCAGATTAATATTAAAATATTTCCCCAAAGCAATTTGGGGTTTTACATGCCAATTAAAGCAAAACTCTCTCAAATATCTTAAGCACATATATTCTCTAAAATGTTTACTCTATAATGGGTTAATGTGACTGAAGATTTATTTAGGAATCACTAACTTTGTGCAATGTGTTGATAAAAGGCATATATTTTTTAGAACTTATATTTCTCAAAATTGCTATTACATCATTATATTACATTTCATTTTTATTTATGAACTCAGATTTAGCTAGATTAAGACAGTAATTAGATCCTACAATTAACTGTGTTAGGCAGGAATGTTTTGGGTATAAGTATTCAAATTAACTTTAATTAGTTTAGGCATAAGAAGAGGAATTTATTAAGAATATAGAGTGTCTCAGGGAATCCGGGCTAGAATGTAGCCAATAATAGAACCAAGAAATGAAAACCGTAAGAAACCCAGATAGAGGTATTTGCAATCTCTCTGGACACATCCTTCATGCTGACCCTTCCACAGATCGGCATTCTTTACTGGTAGTGAATCAGGGCAAGACGGTCATGCCAACCTTGCAAACCTTCCATCCTTTCTCTTTCAGAGAGTGGCGTGGGCTGATGAGAACCTCTTAGCTATGATTTCAAGCTTCAGGGGAAGAGGATTTGACTCACTCCACTTGTCCCAAGTGTGTACCCTCCTTTGTTCACTTATGTTCCAATTTGGAGCTGGAGGCCCATGCCAATGGGTGACGTGGGCAGGAAAAAGTCATTTTGTCCTAAGCCAACATCACCAATAGTGCTTCTCGACATACAAGTTAAAAAAAAAAAAAAAAAAAAAAACTCAAGCATTTACATGATTGATTAAGACCCCAGACTTGGTGGTGGACAGTGTCAATCTATGTTCTTTCTAGTACACCTTCAGCTTCAAGAGCTCTCTTATGAATGAAAGAAATATGTAAGATTATGCCTGACCTCAGATCAATGATTTCTATTGCTTTCTTTGGTCTGAAGGGTTGATATTTTAATATTGTACAAATTGACTTATTATACGAGGAAGTGCGAACTCTTTCTCCCTCCCTTTTTCATTCCTTTGTGTGCATAGGTATGTGTTACATGGCTAGAGAGGAGAAATACGGCTGTATTGAGATTTATCATTGAAATAATATTTATCATGGCATTATTAGCAGGTGACCATGAGGACCTGTTCTTATTACCACCATGTAATTCAGTTTCCCTGATATTTTAATATAAATCTGGGCTTTCTGTTTACAAAAAAAAAATTTTTTTTTAAACATAAGTTTGGATAGCTCACTACTTACCAAAAAAATGAAAAAGAAAACTCTTTGGCAGAAAATTTAAATTTCCAAATCCTGAAAATGTGATCCTGAAACTCCCTACTATAGACAAGGTTTTCCGAAGGATTTTAGAATATCTAGTAAATGCTCTTTGCTTTGTAAAATGAAGGGTAATTCTATGTTTCTTGCAGGAATCCTGCTTTTACGTATACTGAGGTTTTAGGAATGAAAATACAGGCCAGGAGAATGAGTATAGTATAAAAATATCCAGATCATGAAAGAAAATTGTGAGGGATCGTTCTGTCCATTACAAAGTACTGCTGAAATGACATAGCAGACAGGAGATAATTCATTAATGGAGTCCTTCATTTACCCCTTTCTCTAGGGTCACGAGGTGTTAAAATAATTTTGCAGAGGAAGGAGGAAACAGCTGTGGTAGAACTGCGGATTTTATGTCTTTCAGTTTTGCCAAATGAGACTATTAATAAAGGTTAAAATGTACCAACCTGAGCTCCTTCTTTGAATGAGGCCTAGAATAGGCTGCTTTTCTGTATTGTTGTGCGCATAGAGTATTAAAGGCAAGTAAGTTCAGGATTTAATTTTTTAGCTTGACTCTTGGCTGAAGTTATAATTGAGCTAAGCAAATAAAAAATCCAGGGTCTGGCCAGGAGCGTATTTTCCCCATGCCTACTCTGCTCATTAGATGTAAAGTGAACACATTTACGATATGCTAGGTTTCTTTAAGTAGATGAGGTACCGCAATTTAGTATACTAAGAGGAGAAATTTTTCTAAATCAAGTAATGGATCTTGAGATGCTCTAGGTTTTTAAGAACAGGATCAGAAGATGCATGCATGTGAGCATGCGCATGTACACACACACACACACACACACACACACACTTATATACGAGGGCTGTCCAGAAAGTATCCAGCCATGCCATAGGAAAAGTAGAGGCATTTATGGCTGGATTTTTTCCAGACAGCCCTCATACCTGTGTGTGTGTGTCTTAAACATATAGATATCGATCTATCTCTATACAATATGCATGTGTAACCACATGTGCACATACAGACACACACACATACACACACACTCACATAATGGATCAGTAGAAAGGTTCACATCACTATAAAATGATTATTAATGTGAGACAATAAACAAGTGAGGTCCTAATCTCAACAGAAACAAGTTTAGCTGCCTGGAATCTTGAATTGTATTTTTGAGAACCATGTCCAACACCCACTGGAGCAAATCTACTGACCAACCCGTGGTATAATTAGGTAGACAGAAAGTAACATTTCAGGTCTAAGGTAGTTCAAGAAGACATGAGCAAAGAAAACTGATGGAAAACGACTGCATGCTTACAAGTTTTTTACAGTTAGCCATTAAACTATCTCATTATTGAAAATAAAGGAACCAAAATTCAGAGAAGTTGACTTAGTTAAACAACGTCACACAGCTGGTGAGGGATAGAGCAAGATCTGTATTTGGTTTTCACTCGCGTTTCATTCAGTGTTGTTTCCACAAAAGCAGGTTGACCTTGGATGTCCCACAGAGGCAACACTTCCAGGAGAAAATAAATCATGTTTCCTACTATTAAGATTTAATAAGCATGGGGAAAAGCTGATTCAGTTCTCAAACTTACCAGAACTTGGGCACATATACAAAACAAAATATGTACTAGCAAGATCGAGGAAAATAGATTTCTCCTCTGAGTTAGTTCAGTCTCCTTTCTTTCCATTATTTTGCTTTCCTTTCTAGTCATGATTAGTGTTTAGAAATGAAATATTATACTAATCTAGTCATTAGTTGTGTTGCCTGAGTTCATTCAAAGAGGAAATTGTGAGAGTGCTGTAACGCTATCAATGCAGATAACTGACCGAAAGAAAAATGGGGGGAGAAAAAGAATTTCTACTAGAATAAGTTGGTTTGGAACTTATCCCACAAAAACTTCATTCCTTCATTCCTCTTCATTCCTTCTTCCTTGTAACACTTAGAAAATACTGAAAATATATATATGCACACATATATACATTGTGTGTGTGTGTGTGTGTGTGTGTGTGTGTGTGTGTATATATATATGTGTGTGTGTGTGTGTGTGTGTGTGTGTGTATATATATATATATATATATATATATATATATATATATATATAACAATAGTTATCTAAAGAAAGACACTGGGAACACAGCCTAAAAAAACTAGCAAAAGTACATTTACAAACATAAATCAACTTAAGGCTTGTGAAACACATGGCTAGGGCTGCATTCTTGGGTCTCCAACCAGAGGGGTATTGGTCACTTTAGAAACCATTTCTCCATTGTGTCTCTTGAGTTACCAACAATCCCAGATACACACTTTTTAAACACCTGTAACTAACGCACGTGGAAACGCAATCAGGCCATCGCACATAGAACATGCTCACAGGAAGCGAAGAAGCGAGGTGGTGTAACAGAGAAAGCTAGCGTCCGTCAGCACACAGGATAGCCCGGGCAGTTAGGCTGTACAAAACCCAGCTATGATTTATTTTTTACAGAGGAGCCAAGTGTTTTTTCCAGGGATCACATAGCAGGAAGTTGTAATGCCAAGATTCAAACCCAGGTTCATTTGAGTCCACAGTGCAAGGTCTTTTCCCTACTTTCTGCTGTGAAGTGACACATTTTTTGGATCACAGAGATAGATCATTTTCTCTCTCTCTCTCTCTCTTCAGGCTTGAAATGCTGAGAAATATTTTGAAAAGGTACCATATACATGCTAGATAAATTTATCATTAATAAGATTTCCTTCCCAGCATGATGGGATTAGGAAGACAATTAATCCTCTCTCTGATGAAATGCAACCATAAAAGTAGACAAAACTGTCAAAAACAATCAGTTCTGATTACTAAAAATCTAGAAATTGATGTTGCACATCAATGTGAAAAGGATTTATTCACAAATATTCCTAAACTTCAGGTAAACACAGCATGAGTTTTGTGTTCTTGCCCAGGTCTGCTCCTGTGACCCATATCGCCGTCTCCCCATAATACACCTGGGGAGGGACAGGCAGAGGGACAGGCAGAGAGCACAGGCAGCCTCATTGTCACGGTCAGTAACAGCACATGGGATTTCACGCTGGGACTAACCACTGGCTTTCCTGGGTCTCAGATGCCTTGCACATGGCAGACTGTGGGACTTCTCAGCCTCCGTAAATACGTGGGCCAATTCCTTACGTTAATTACATCATCTTGTACAAAGTGTATAAAAGCATTCAATGTAAATGTCTGTAAATGAAAGGTATAAATAATCTGATTTTCCCTCCATCTGGACTGCTGATTTCCTTAGGAAACTACCAGCAGCTCCATTGGGGGTGTGAGAGAAAGGAAGAAACAGTTCTAATTATTAAGGAATTACTTGGGTTAAGAGTTTATGTTTATGCTATATGAGGCCAAGGAGTCTCATGAATATTCAATGTTGATATTCTTTAAATATTTTTCAAAGATGTAGATTTTCTTCATTTTATGGGTATGTGGCTAATAGGTTTACTGCAGGCACAGATCCTCTCGCTCAAGGGAAGTGCTGGAGACATCGTCCATGACAGGAGGGGACCAGCAGGGCAGTAACCATGTCACCGCCTTTCCACCTATGCCTGGAGAGCCTTCCCAGTGGGTAAGACAATCTTTTCCCCTGTTTTCTTCTCATAAAGGGGGGGAGGTAGCCCTGATAATGGTTGCCACTGAATTTCCTATCACTCACTCAAGGTCAGATGGAATTTTATTTAGACTATTATTATTATTATTATTATTATTATTATTATTCAGGTGTGGCAGTGGCCAGTTCAACTTGGTGTACACAGGAACTTAGGAAGGCTCAGCATCCTTAGGTACCAGCATCTAATTCTTAACCACAGGCTAGGAGTGATTTGCTTGGGACATCACAGGCAGAAAGAAGCTTGTCGCTCAGAAGTCGCTCCTTACTACAGGAACACCAGTAGATGCTGACGAGGTTAAAATTGAAACAGAAAGAGTGATGCAGATTGCTTTGGCATCTCCAGACAGATTCATAGCACACAGATCCAGAAAGAACTCAAGTGAAAAGAGACTCGCTGGAATTTGCTAAAGAGAGAAATCGCTCCGGTATTCCTGGCAACAGTTATTCTATGCGTAAACTGCTGTACATTCAGAATACTTCATTATAGACAGGGACACATGGATGCATACAAGTTAATGCTATACTTTAGGGGCCTTAATTAGTATTTGAAGAATACTAATCATAACATACACTGGGTTATTTAAGTGATTTTCAAGAGGAATAATTATGATATTTAATTTCATTTTACATGATAATTTTAGAATTTTTCTCCAATTCACATAAAAAACAAATGCACACTGTATTTTCATATACTATAATTATATATTATATCTTAATACATTTATAAGTACAATATTACACGTATTCTATTTCATATCATATATACATGCAACATGATTTTGTTGCCTCAAACTTTTGAATATTTATATATTTATTTAACAATAGGTCATATTTTTAAACAGTTTATACCATAGTTTTCTCAGAAATAATCATACGGTGATGGAAGGAGAATTGACTCTGGGTGATAAACACAGAATACAACACATAGATGATGTATTGTAGAATGGTATGCTTGGAACCTATGTAATTTTTACTAACCAATGTTACCCCAACAAATTTAAAAATAAAACAAAACAAAAAGAAATAATCATAAAAGTATATCATGCATTACTTAATCTCTTGCTTAATTCAGAGCTAATAGTTCACAAGCAAATAAAGTCTTAGAAAGTGCTGGAAAAGCCCAGTGAGTGTTCAATGAAGATTGGTTGAGTGATTGGTATATTATGGTAAACATCTTTCAGAAGAATCTAACCAACTTTTGAATCTCAGGACTTCAAACTTTTAAGTAGATATCGTGGACGGGTCTGTTATGGGCACACAAGAGCTCAAGGTCAAAGGGGGATGATGAGTCAAAGTGTGGCTTAAAGGTCTGCATGATAGAGATAATCCACGGAGACAGAGTGGCTCACAGAGAAGCTTCCAGAACCTGACTGCATTGATTGTTCTTCAGAAAGTGAATATTTTGACAGCTTCCAAGTAAGCCTATCAGAAGGTTAGCAGTTATCCTGTGCTTATAAACCATAAGGAAAAATTAATCTGGACATTTAGTGCTCTTAGAATATATTCTTTATCATCAATGTTAAAACACAGTGCAGAATTCCAAAATGCAATTATTTCAATTCTTTCATTCATTCTGCCAAGATATTAAAACAAAATCTTAAGTGGCATCTTAGGAGAGCTAATAGTATCCAGACACAAATCATTTTTTAAATCATTCTCTGCTTTCTCCCTCTCTGTTCTTCAATCTTTCGAGAAGCAGTAAAAGATCTCAGTCCTTTACCTAAGAAAACCACTCTCATCCCTGATGTCCCTTTGATGTGACATTGAGATGCACCTGTAAGGGAGAGTTATTGTCCTGCTGTAGGCTTGGACAGAGCTCACAGGACATCTCATTCTTTCTAAAAAAGGCTTCAATTAAATGATGGGGATATAAAAGCTATCACCAGGTCCCTTGGGCTTGGTGGTCCTCATGGTTATATGCCCAGGACCACTGCTCTCTGAGCATAAGGCTAGACTGGGAAAAGGACAATTTTCAGGGTTCTAAGGATCATCTATCTTATTATAAAACAAACATCTCCCACTTTCTGATATTTACTAGGAGATACTGCAGATGGTCTTCATAGGAGAAGACAATTAAATTGAGTGTGGGTCCTTAGGCGCAAGCCTCTTGCGTGTAATAAGGAGAGGTAGATAGAGTTTAAGAAACAAATATAGCTGGGTTCAATATGGACTCTACAAGGCTGGCCCGCTGTTCTGGTTCACCAGACATTGAGTTCTGAAGTGCTGCTTTCCCAGGGAGCATTGGTCACTTCTTTGGGCAACTCAACTCACCTCTTTGAGTAGCAACTGTCCTCTCATTTATTATTGAACATAAGAGTATATTTTGTTTTTCCCTAGAGTGATTTTGAGGCTCCTATGAGATCAAATATTTATTTATTAAGTGCTATGCCTCAGAGCTGATGGTAAGTATTTTATGTACTTGATTTGATGTCATCCTTAAAAGTTTCATCAAGTGGCTCATCTCTCCCTGCTTGAATTCTGTCTACCAGTCACGGGCCATAGGACTGGGCATATCCTCTAACCTCTGACACATTTCTCTCAATAGCTTGAACTTCACAGAGTTAGGACAGTTTCTAGAACAGATTAAGCAGATGTGACCTCTATTTTTATGGAACTTGCCCTCTCATGGGGGAACTAACCATCCCTCCATCCCCCCAAAATTAAGTAGATGATTTTGGAATGTAACGAGCACCTTGGGAATACAATGTTTTGTGACAGAAAACTACCTCTTAAGATGGGGTTGGGTGTACTTAATGTAGAGAAAGCCTGTCTGAAGTAGTAATATTTGGGTTGAACTTGAAGATTATTAAAGACCCAGCTACTGAAAGAGCTAGTAGATCATTCTCAGCAGAAGAATCGGCAAGCACAGAGGCCTGAGGCAAGAATAATTTTGCTGAAACAGAGAAATGGAAAGGAAATGGACTAGGTGAGAGTGTCCACGGAAGAAACGGATGTCATGGCAGTTGCGGGTACGTGGTTTGGCAACCAGCAGAAGCACTGGTATTTATTTAATGACACAAACCATAGGCTCTGCCACAGGTCAGGTTCTCTTTTGATCTCTCCCAGACAATACAATGGCTTTCATAAAAGCTGTGTAGCCAGGGGTCAGCAAAATCTACTAGAAGATGACTCAGAACATATCGAAAGCATAGATGTAACTTATAAAACGTACACGTTCAGGGGATAGAGTGGGTGGTTAGGGGTGAAGGACCTATGACAATCCACTCCCCTGTCTCACGTACACATGTCTCACTTGTTTTACTAGGCACGATAAGCACCAGCTTACTTTTGAGGGAACAAAACTAAATTGATGTTTTTGGTCTGCTTTCTTAGAAATGTTTCTGATTTTATAAACTGTAAATTTGATGTTCCAAGATTTAGTTTTCCTAAAAGAAAAGATCATCCTATTGCTATTCTATTGGGCTAGAAAAAAATATTTTCAATGAAAGGAGAGCAATGTGAGCTTTTTTATTATGTATATATGTGTACTTGGGGCTAATCTGAAAGAATTATCCCTCCCCTTAAGAACCTACAGCAACTGCTTATCCTGGCAGCCGGCCAGTCCACTGTTAGCAATGAACGGCCTCAGGCTAACACCGGATTCTCCTTGGGATTGCATATAGTACTTGGTTAACACCTATATTCTATTTTCATTTTTTTCATTTTAGTGAGCTAGTCTCCAATGACAATCTAACAACTGATAGTAGGTTTTGAAGGAGTTGCAGGCAGAATGAGAAGCATCTTAGAGAGATGCTCTAGATGAAGAGTTGCACGAAACACATTTCTGGAAATGAAGTGTGACACTTAAAATGAGGGCAGTGTCTGGGAGATGAGAGGTTATCTAGGATAAATCGTTTAATTATTCCTGTGAAATATGATCTTGGCCATACTTTCCCAAGATCCTTGCCAGTTGGGCTCATTTGATAATGTTTTATTACATTTTGGGGTTCTCCTGCTACATAATTGTTGTTTTTAATAATTGATTAATTTCAGGAGGAAGTTAACTACAATGGTTTTAAGAATTAGATGTGCAAATTAGACAAAGTTGTACCACTTCCTTCTCGTCCTTATGACCTCATTCGTATGCATCTTTTCTTTCTGCTCCTTTCGACCATCCCCCGGTACATTACTCATCTTTTCAGCTTCTGGTTTATCTGTTCCATATTTCAGTTGTGCAAGTGAAAAGAAATATGTGTAGTTTCTTATTTCTCCTTCTCTGTTACAGGAAGGGTAACATATTCTAGGTAATCTTTTGTAGATGTTTTGTGTGTATGTCAGTATATCCTGGACATTATTTCCTATCATTCCACAGACATCTTACACATCTTTAACAGCTATGTAGCACTCTATTAGGTGAATGTACCATAATTTATTCAACCACTCTCCTGAGTGTGGACATTCAGGCCTTTGCAGTATTTTGCAATTACAAACAATGCCTCAAGGAACAACCTTGGACACATGTATTTTCATGTTCTTGTATACATAGCCGCAGGGTAGATTCCTGGAAGTGCGATTGTTGGGTCAAAAGGCGACTACACAGTAGTTTTGTTGTGTGACACTACATTTTCTTTCAGAACGATCGTGCAAAATTGCATGCCTACCAGTGGGATTCTCTCCAACAGAATATAATGTGATCCTTTTTATAGTTGGCTGATCAAATAGGTTTAAAAAAAATGGTATCACAGCATTTTAATTTGTATTTCTCTAGTTAGGTGTGAGTTTCAGTATTTTTTCAAATGTTAAATGCCATTTTTACCTTATTTTATGAATTGTCTGTTTATATCTTTTCAAGTCATTTTCCCAAAAGATATGTGTTCTTTAATTTTTAAGGCTTTTTAGTATATGAAGATAGTAGTCATTTATCTTTGATACATGTTACAAATTTTTTCTCTTGCTTTTTTTTTATGTCTTTAGACCTCATTAATGGTGATTTTTGCCATGCTACTTTTTATTTCTAGGCAGTCAAATTTATGAATTTTTCGTTTTATGATCTCTGAATTTTGAATTATAGAAAGCACTTTCTGATAACAAGGTCAAAAAGGAACTCATCCATGTTTTCTTCTATTATTCGCTTAGTTTTGCTTATTTTCATGTCTGTGGTTCAGATGGGTTTTATCCTTATGTGCGCTGTGAAATATGAATGTGGTTTTATTGATTTTATCCAAACAGTTACCTGGTTTTTCACTGCCATTTATTAAAAAGACCATCTTTCCCATATAGATTTGAGATGCTACCTTTATCACATGCTAAATTTCCATGTATATTTGAGTATTTTTCTGAGCTTTTGATCCTATTCTACTGGTCTACTTGTCAGTTCATTACCAATATCACAACCTTTAATTATGAAAGCTTTATTGTATATCTGACTCTAGACAATTCCTGGGGTCATGTTTGGTTTTGTTGCATGCGTATTTTCCTGGACACGTTTGGATATTTGTTTATCTAAATAAACTATTATCAGCTTGTCTAATTTCATAAGCAACTCACTTAATATTTTCATTGCAATTACCTAAAATTCATAAATTAATTTAAGGAGCTCCAACATCCTTGTAATGTTCAATCTTTGTATCTAAGAAAAAGGAATGAATACTATTTCATTTATTTAAGTCTACTTTTATGTCTTTCAGTAGTGCTTAAAATATTTCCTCCTATAGTTCTGGTAGATTTTTTTGTTTCATTTAAATGTATAAGCATTTTTTCATATTCTATGTATACATAATAATCATTTAAATAATTTTACAATATTTCTCTGGAATGATGAAGTTCTGCTATGAAGAATTTCACTTCCTCTGATCATTGCTATTACATGGCATGCTGCATTAAGCCACTTCATATATTTCTTCATTACTTTCTGATGATTTTCTAGAAATTGGTTATTATTTCTTTAAACACATTTCAAAATGTATTTCTTAAATGGTTGAATCAAATTATAGTGCCAACAGCATTAAATAACTTTGCCAGCTTTATCGCACCCTTTATTATTTTTAGCATTAATCAGGAGTAAATTTTAAATTTGGCTAATTTGAGAGGGGCAAAAATGTCATTTTTAAAAATTTTTGAATAGTTTTGATATTGCAAGTTGTGATTTTTACCTCTTCTAATTTGAATTATTTGTTTATTAACTACCTAGCTTTTATAAATGTTTTATTGCACTCAGGATAATTTCTAAAGGCTAGCAAAAGTGTTCAATTTATCTAATACCTTTCTACTAAAAAACTGGTATTCTTCCAAAGACAAAAAAGCAGTACCTCTATTTAAATTACTTGCTCTTAGACACGTGATTTATATTTATATTTTAAATATGTGATTCTAGTTTCAAACTAAAATATAGACTTCATTCTTAACTCTTCTCAACTGCAAATGTCCTTGTCTTTGTGTAACCTCTTTCCTATTGTTACCGGAATCTTGTTCACATGGGGAATGTGTTAACGTAAATTACTTGCGCTTATCTTGAATTTGGGTTCCCTCTTCAGCCAACTGTCAATGTATTAGAGATAAACAGTGTTCAATCATTTGTCTTCCTGTATGAAATCTAAACCATAGCTAAAGTGTAAACACCCTGAATGTGCTCTCTATTACACACCTGACTATTTAATGTAATCATGGTAAGTTTTGAAATCTTTACATCCTCTTTACTGCTGAGCATGTCACACTAATTGTTTGCCACACGGCTTGGTCTTTAGTCCTGCGGTCCTCAAACCTATTAATAAACTGTATCTATCTTTCAAATAGAGTTAATGCAGTTTATCTACATGCCTGAACTAACCTTTGCCTGAGACTATCCCTAATGCATACTCATATCAGAAAAAAATGGCCTCTTTTTGGAAATCATGGTATTTCTGAACTGAACAACATGTTACTTTTCATGCCAAAGGACTGAAACTGTCATCTCTTCAAACTGACATTTTTTAAATCAACCACACTGTTAAGCCAAGATCTTTCTGTTATACAGCAAGATGGGAGATACTGTGTTCTACACGCCTGCGCAGAGGGGAGACTGACAGTTGTATTTGTTGGAATGTATATGTGTGTGTGTGTGAGAGAGAGAGAGAGAGAAACTCATAGGAAAACACTCTTCAGTTCACACAGAAGGAACAATACTTGGAAATGTTCATATACACAATAACTTGTGTAGTCGCCAACCAGTGTCCTTAACACTTTCCCATGCATTTTACCAATGAAGGCTAAAGATTTTAAGCTACATACAAAGTATATGAACACAATTACCAAAGCCTCTCTCTGAGATTTTATTACTGGATGATATGCATTATCACTAATGTGTCACCAGATGGTACACTGCCCATCTGTGTAGGTCTTTTCAGTCTAGGAATGGGTTTCACATATTTACTTCACTTCATCTTAATTACATTACCTAGCTCCTCTATAAACTTGATTATATATGTGAGGGCAAATTACTTATTCAGTCACTTGTTTCTATATCCACAGGAGCATTTGTCCATTGAATTGTGACAAACTTCATGCATTCATTCTTTGGTTAATTTATTTTATTTTAATTTACATCCTGCCTTGTCTACAGTTGATTTAAGAAGGCTGGAAATGTGGATTATTTAGACTAGTATCTATTCAATTTTAATGTATAATACATATGAATAACCTGTGGAATCTTGCCATTAATAAATTCAAATTATGTTTAAATAGTCCTGGGTGCAGCCTAAGATCTGGCAGTTCTGACAAGCTCCCAGATGCTGCGAAAGCTGCTGACCCACTGACAGCACTCGGAGCAGTGAGGCCTAGATGCCTTCCTGAGATTTGATAAGGAGGTAACAACACGTACTGAACATTTAGGAACTAAGAGGAGCTTCCCAAACTCCTATTTGCATCTGACCAAGTGATGCCCAAGAAGTGTACATACACATTACAGGGGGTATGTAACGGCTCTGTCTAATAAGGATTTCTATGTATCTCTATTATAGAAGAAAGTGGCCCTTCCCAGCTAGAGAGGTTGCACCCATCCAGCTCATTGGGGTACAGGTGAGCAATGATGCAACAGAGAGATCACAGTCCTGTGATACTCATTGGCTGCCTTGATCCCTGACATAATTAGGAAAAGATTAAGAGTATTTTATGTGTGATCAATGAACATGGTCCTGAGGACAGAAATTGTACCCCCCAAAGCATGTGGGGCATACAATTTGAATGTCCCAGAGCCATTCTTCTTGCCACCCAGTTTAAGGGTAGGCTCCAGCTGCTTCAGAAAGGAACTTGATTCTACAGTCAAATCCATGCTCCTATCATTTGTTTCCAGAAAATGTGGGCAATTCTAATTGTAGAGAATGATCTCAGTGAATTTGACACAATTAATAATACTTTGCCTTTTTAAAATCTTATTTTTTTGTGTGTATACACACACACACACACACACACATACACACACACACACACACACATATAGTACTCCTAAATATATATTTGTGTATATATTTATGTTTATATTTGGTGAATCATACCCTACCTGAGTATAAGAGTCAAAGTCAAGTTCAGTAGTCAGGGAAACTACAGACTGCAGTGGAAATCTTATCTTCAACTTGTTTTTGTTAATAAAGTTCTGTTGTAACACAGACATACCCATTCATTTATCTATTGTCTATTGCTACTTTCACCCTACAATGGCAGAGTTGAGTAGTTGAGACAAGAGGTCATGCGGTATGAAAAGCTGCAAAGATTTACTTTCTGGCATTTACAGGATAAGTTTGCCGCCCCTGGTCAAGATGGTAAAAATCTAGATTAAACATCCTCCCTTATAAAATTCCATGTGATCAAGGCTATTATTGCATATAAAATGTGTACACAGGCACACATGCACTCCAAAGGCAAGGAGAGAGAGAGATTCCTAGTAAATAAGAATGCTATGGATCTTCCCTCCTCATATAAATAACAAATCTACTTTCAAGGAATCACCCAAAGCATAAAAGATGGGGCACCAAGGGCATAGAAAAGGAAGTCCTTTGACAATGAAAACAGTAAATGAGGTATGCTAAAAATAGCACTGCCTGAGTACTGAGAGATTATGCATACGGGTTCAGCAATTAAATACACAAATAAACATACAGATGCAACAGATGTAAAGCTTAAGTCCTAGGATCTGTGCTTCATGCATTTAATACAGGAAGTGAGGGGAAATCCTCCATGCCCTCTTACCGACACTCCTTCCCCTCTCCCACCTCCCCAACACCTACAATGTGATCCTGACTCATGTTTTTAAGGTGTCTGGGAACAAATACAGGAAGGGTCATAACAACAAACAACAGGAGAACAAGAAGCATAATTGAGGTGCACTTAACCTAATGGGAACATGAATGAGGATTGTGTCCTTTCTGTTATGTGATTGTTCGTGTCCTTCAGAGCATCCTGAAAACATACCCAGGGAAAATCCATGCCAAAGAAGGCAGAGAGTCCCACGGGGTCAGGAAAAAAAAAGTAGCATGGTTTTCTTGGCAGAGGTTGAGGAATAAAATGGATTGAGAAGTGATGAATTCAATACGGTCAAGAAATAGACATTTTGGAGGTCTCTGCTCATTGTCAAGATTTTGTTTTCATAGGTCTCTGCTCATTGTCAAATCCTGGTTGGTTGTGAATCAGGGCTGCATCAGTCTTCTGCATTAGTGTTCTTATCCAGCTATTTCATATCTCAGGCTGGAATTGATTTGTGATGTTATAATAACTCAGAACAAGTTTATTGACTAAACTGAGTTTCTCAGCTCCGTGGTTGTCTAAGCTTTTTCTCCTCTCTTCCAAATATCAATATGTCTTATTTTGCTGCTGTTGTTTTTTTGTTTTTAATCTAATACTCTCTGTGTGAGGTCTTAGAATTTCTTTCAGGACACCTTTTTGACCTGCTGGAATCCCAAAGTATGCAGACCAGTAAGCATGGCGTTGGGAGAAGGTGATAAAGAAGCTTGCGTGCTGTAGAAACCTGGTTAAGAGGTCTGCTGAGACTATGCTGCTCTGCTTCCACTGTCTTCCTGTGAGAACGCTCCCAGATACTGGTTAATCACGCCCACACTGGTCAATCCCTTCTCAAACCTTGGCTAAGGGGTAGAACAAATGCATTCCTCCTGGGCTTTGTCCCATTTCGAAGTCATAGCACAAAAGACATCAAATGCCTCAGAGCACCAACTGAGTAGACGCCACTCAAATCAGTGTCTTGGAGATAAACCCAGCATCCATCTGATTGTAAGTGATGAACCCACAAGCTTCTTCATTCCCATGGGACCAATATCCTCCCTTGTTTTCTTGAAGCTCTTTGAATCTCAGTGGGGACTACCATGATGTTGTGACCCCATGCTTGCCTGTCACCCCCTCCAAGGAGTTGGATTCTATTCATTGTGCTTCTAAGTGCAGCTCTTCTTCTGCGAATTCCTTGATTATCAAGAACAAGGGAATATCCTCAAGTAAACCTTCTTCTCCAGGTTCCTGCTGCTATTTTTCACACCCTAAATTCACTTCTTTAGTTTTGAAGATTGGCCCACTCTAATCCTAAGTCTACCATCATTTCAAAACCTGGGCATTAGCCTCTCCTCTCAACCCCATCAAGGGAAATTGGCTTAATGCTTTAAAAACCTTAAGTGGTCCTACGTGGGTTGGGAAGGAATGTCAGGTGTTTGCCTGGGCAGACTGAGCTATTTCCATGCAGTAAAGAGGAAGCTGATTTTTATTTTGATGTGGTACTGAGGCCTATACCATAGTATCAGAACGTCAAAAGGGGGCAGGAGAAAAGGAAACAGAGCAGCTCTTCAGGAATATACGGTCCAATCTGCCAGGAGAAGACTGAGGCAAAATTTACCCTGCTATGTAAATTATCCTATAATATATTGGCCTTTCACTGTGTGGACCCCAAAAAAAGAAGATATTTACTGAGATGGGGCTCCTGGTGACTAACTGGGCTCAAATTTAAAGGCAGCCTTTCCTAAACAGGGTCATCTTGCCAAACAGCACTTCAGGGAGATGCCTGCACCGAACTGCCCTCTGAGCCAGCCCTTGTAAAGGAGTCCCAGGAATAGTATTTCAACCAATAGGACCGAGGCTTTCCCCATCCAATGGGAGCTGTGCAGCATCTTCACTGACCAATCAGAGCAGTTCCATTCTGACCAATCAAACTGCAAGGACTTGGAGTCCTCATTTGTATGACAGATCAATCAGGGACCAGGAGCAGAGATTTTGTCTGTATAAATCAGCTCCCCTAGAGCATTTCCCCTTTCCACAGAAGACGGAAGGCTGTTTCCCTGCTGGAGCTGAAACACTGAAGACCAAACACTGAGGACATCTCATCGGAGTAGCATGGAGGCAAGTAAGGAGAGTAGAGCAATCAGAGCAGAGCTGTCTAGCAGGAGAGGGGTCTCAGCCCCCAACCACCTCACAACCCTGCTGCATCCCAGTTGAGCTATTTGCTCTGAATAAAATTTCTTTTGTCACTGCATCCCAAATTCGGGATTGCTGTTCATGTTGAATAGGCGTCACTGACCATCTGTTTTCAGTTGTGTCAATGATAACTAATTTTATGTTGTGGGTACCTCTTATATATTTAAAATATTTAATCATCAGGCTTTATTCCATTTGCAAAAGGATACTGCAGCATAGAAGACAAATGATTGTCCGTTCACTTTTCTTTCATTACCAACTTCCCTTTAATTCAAATTGCATAACCACAGAGCAGAGCGCAGAGCAACTTGACATAAGCACTACTATTTTTTTTTTTATTGCACTTATAAAGCCCCAGGCCCTGGTCTTAACTCATTTCTGAAAACTAAGCACCTAGAAAAGTTCCGGGAACGTAGTAGATACAATAGAAGAGTATTTAATGAATGAATGTAGGGAGAGAGACATTCCGTGTCGAGGACAAGATGCATATTTAGAATGCCACAATACTGGAAGAGTTTTAGGGGCTGAGTCACGAGTACTCCTCTGTCCAAAAGTGCAGTTTTCCAAGCAGATTTCAGCCAGGGGTAGTGTTGTCCTTTGAGGAACATAGCCTACCGTCAGATCACATAGACACAGTTATATTGTCCCACGGCTCTCATTCCCCGGGCATCCCACCCAAATCGTCTCCCTTTCCTCCTACCCATATCTTCAGAGATCAAAATATCAACTCAAGAATTAGTGGGAAGAATTTTTCAGAGCACTTGATGGAACCATAGAGTTCTTCATTATTTTCTCCAGGTCTTCTAGAAGTGGGTAGTTCAAGCTTCCTTACCTGCAAACTGCAGCAGAAGCGGATTCCTGTTTGGGTCTTGAATCACAGTGAGGAAACTGGCCCACTTTCAGCATCTCGGTGCCCTAGTTATTTATGGCTGCCCATAAGCCCATTCATCTTCCACCGCCCTGGACGGTGATCACGATGAGGCCCAGGTGCCAAGCTGGGAAGCGGAGTGTATTTTTCCAGAAGCAGCTGGCTTCTTGGCGAGCACTTTTGGCAATGGCGTGGTCCCCTTTGAAGTTACCCACTGCTCTCTGACTTGTGTTTTTAAGATGCCTGATGAACTGTTTGGGTGCTGTGCTGTTGTACGAGCCACGTCCCTTTTGAGTCACCTTTTAAATAATGATGACTTTATATCCATTTAATCCACATGGAAAAAAAGCTAATTTGAAAAAAAAGAAAAAGCCCATATATGGAATTTCCACCAAGTTATGTCTTAACGCTGGAAGGGACATGAGAGGCCACCTTGTCCAACTTCCTACCCAGTGCTGGAATTTCCTCCATAACGATCGTAAGCAGAAAGAAGTCAACATCTGCTTAAATGCTTTTGGTGATAGGGCGACTACTACTTCATAAATTGGGCCACTGTATCACTGGTTTGCTCTAGTTGTTTAAAAGTCCTTGCAAAGAGAGACGAAACCTGCCTGCTCACAGTTTTTAATACTGGTCACAGCCCCGCCTGGGGAGCAGCACAGGATAAATCTCATCCTTCTGCAGCCCTACAGCCTGTCAAATGTTTCTCGCTATTTCGTCTTCCATCTTCCGATGTTAACTCCTCCCATTGTTTTGGCCAGTGCCACCCTCTAGTCAGAAGAGTCTATGTGTGTACATCTTAAAAGAGGTCATCTTTCAGACTAGTTCACTGGGGCTTATTCCACCTCATTATGGGCACATTATTATTCTAGCAATGTAGACTCTTATCACTTAGAACCTTTTTTGACAGTTCCACCCCATGGTTGGCTTATAGTTAATCAGGAACTGTATTAATTCCTATATACCCTTGACTCTCTAATAGCTTTTAAATGCCCTCAAGACAGGTACTATTAAAATTCTTAATTAAACTTGAGAAAACTGAATGTTAGAGAGATTAAGAAATCTGCTCAATGACACAAAGCCCTTTTTTTTAATTAATAAACTACATTGCCTCCCTTGAAATAAATGTCAACTAAAACTCTGAGTGGTTTTTAAATAAATTGCTATCAGACCAAGATTTCTTCTTACATTTTTATTGTTCGCTTGTTTTCGTTTTTTGATATAATGACAATGATACAATATGTAATTTCATCACTATTTGATAAGAGAAAGGCTGAATAAATTACATGAAATGTTAAATAGTTTTTAGCTGTAAAAAGAAATAGATACTTCTCTTGCATAATCTCCAGGTTATAAACTAAAATGACAAAAAGCAAGGTTAAACCAAGTGTGCGTTGTATACTATAATTTATCTGTGAAAGAGAGGATATGAGCATATCTACATATTTCTTATGAAAAGTCAGTAAAAAGATAAATTATTGTTCTCGAAAAGTTACCAAAAGAGGATGGGAGTAAACAGAATAGGAAACAGGAGGAAAAATTAGAATTCCTTAAGTTATTTTGTCTGATAGATTTGATTTTGGAAATCATATAGTTTATATAAACTATAAGATAAAATAATAGTTAAGTGAAAAATTAAAAGAAAAATGAAACAGTTAACTTTGTTTTGAGTCAGAGGCACAATACTCAGTGAGGAATGATTTCAAATGACTTAAAACACCATACTCTGAAACAGATATCCTTAGGGGGATAGAAAAAAGATCTAAAAATAAGTATTTTTTGTGATCTCAATTTTTAAAATAGCACTCATATTAAAAAAAAATAATGTCAATATATACCATTACAAAATGTTATAAAGATTGGTATACTCTTGTAAATTAATAAAATAAATAATTATATTAATTTCATTAGAAAGTTAAAACACTAAAAATTTTTTAAAATTTAAAACAAAAAAGTAAAATTTTAGTATAACATATATAAAAATCCAAAATTATAGAATATAAGTAAAAAACTTGTGCCTCAATCTGGCAATTTATATTTTTATCAGGAAACTATTCATCTTTTCAAAGTTTTGTAATTATTACCATAGAGTAGCACATGACACTCTTTAATCTCTGATTTTTGTGATTCTCTACTGTGAAAACACACCACACTCCAGCCAGTTCTTCCTGCTCCATGTCTGCACCAAACACATTCCTATCTGAGGAATGGAAAATGTATATAATAATGAGATATCTCCCATAAAGTAGAACAACCAAGTTTTTTTTTTCTTTATGTAATGCGAGAAGAAAAATGCAATACATAGAGAACAAATCCAGGTGACCCAAACTGTTAGTAATAAAAAATCCAGAAACAGAATAGTGAACATGGAAAAGGAGAAAATGATCAAAGCCATAATATACAGGAACTTAAAGGTTGGCATTTTCAGACAGAAAGGTTCCTTTGTCTACCCATCATTATTTCAGAATACAAAGAATGAAGAGAAGGCCCTTAAACCCACCCCAGAGAGAAGAGAGGATAAAGTCACCCACAGAGAAATTGAGATCAAATTTTTTGCTAGAAAACAAGATCGTTGCTTACACATTTCAAGGATAGTTCTTTACTACATAAAATTTAAATTCCATCTATATAACCAAGCAAAAATGTAGAATAAAGTCACTCATAGTCATCGAAGAACTCAGAAAGCACACTTTTTATACTTATCCAGGAAGCAGTAAAGCCTACCCTGGAGAGTAATTATGGAAGGTTCCAGAAGTTCAATAAGCAGAAGAACATGCCATCTATCTATATTAACATTGATCAGCTGTTATTATTGTGTCCTCCTCACAGATGTGTAAATTCCTCTCTGTACCTTCCATTTTTATTTTATTTGAGCAGGATTATTGAGGGCTCTTGGGGAAGGGGAGGTCATGAGAGAGAGAGTGGTATGTGGGATATGGCACAGCCCCTTCAAAAGACTCAGAGACATAAACTCGGTGCCAAGGGGAAATCAGACAATCAAAAAAGTATTAAGATTGGAAATAAAGCACATAAGAGAATTCAAGGTGAAGAGAGAACAGTAATACCAGGGCTGTCTGGAAAAACTCCAGCCATAAATGCCTCTATTTCTCATATTACATGGCTGGGTACTTTCTGGGAAACCCGTGTAATATTGATGATGAAATCTGACCAATCAAGTGATTATTAAAGAACTCAGGAATGATAAAAGAGCTGTTAATGACATTACAGTAATTTATCTCACACACACACACACATTCACACAAACCAACTTGAAAATTGTTATTATATAATATAAACGTATAAAACATGAAAATATAAGATTAAAAGACCCAATTTCCAAGTTTTCTACATTTTTTAACCTTTGGGAGATATTAAAAACAACAACAACTAGTAACCCATCTACTGAAGAAATATTTACCTGAAGTGACCAAATCCTTTAGTTTTATATCCATTTTTGTTCCTTGCATTAAATTCCTGAGAACTAAATGGAATGCTTATTGCCCAGCACAGCCAGTGCAGTTTGTTGGGTACCCTCTTCATCTCCCTCACCACACAGCCCCAAACTGGGCTCCCTCTCCTGACAGGGCACGCTCTCCCGGTGGTCCTGAGCCCCTTCCCTGCTCTGAGATGAGTCTTCTCTGATATAAGCCAGTCATGGTGGTGTCCTCTTCCTCACCAAGTGCCAAGAGAGACCTGATTCTGAACAGGTCTCCTGTGCAGACCTGTTCATATTCTTCACATTTAAAAGCAAACGGCGTTCATCACCCAGAGTCAGTTCTCTGCTACTAGAAGTTGTAGCTCGATACTAACTCATCTCTGACTTAGTCCAACGTTGTAATCTTGGGTGGTTGGGGTTAACTTCTTGTACTTTAGCTTCCTTACCTGCAAGCTGGGGATAAGAATAGGTGAAACCCACCTCATGGGGTTATCCTGAGGATTAATAGCGTATAGCACTTAGAACAAGGCCTTGCAGACACCGAAGCCCATGTGCTTGCCATGGCTACTATTATTATCATTATTGGAGGTGTAGAAAATGACTTGAATGAAAACTGATAAGTTATTATTATCATTCTGTGCTCCTCTCTTTGAACGCCTTGCGTACCTCCCATTTTATTTATTTAGTTTTTCTTTTGCTACACTGCCAAAAATAAAGTCCAAGTTAAGCAAGCTGCTCTGCCTTCTGCTGTCACCTATGAGGTTGACACCAGCTTCTCCAAACTATAGGCCTCTCCCTACCTTTTCTTATTCTGGTCAATGCTTTTTAAAGTCCTATCATTCTACCCAAGAACCTTTTGGACCTTTTGGACTTTTCTCTCACTGGATTCCCCCTCCACCCTTTCAAAAAAAATTTTTTTTTCTGTATGGGATCAGTCTGTGCTTGGCATATCTTCTGGAAGAATTCTTTCTCATTGGAATTATTTGTGATTTCAAAATCAGTATTATATCTTTTTTTTAAAGAATCTCTCTGACATGGGATCATACTTATTTTTTTCCCAATGAATATTTTGAAATCTGCTTTCCCAAAGCCAAGGTCACATCCAAATCTGCCCAGCAAATATAATTATAAAGATTATAGGAAAAGCAGATGTCTGGGAAAATAGAAACAGTTTCAGGGACCTATCATTTTTCCTAAGTACTTACTAAGCGGGTAAGGGAATGCTATGCCTGCCAGTTTAATACTGCTGGCGGGTAGAAGTTAGAAGATACATGAGTATTGATCTACTAACCTATTTGGCTTTAAGAAAGAATCTTGAATAGGTGAGACACTCTACTTATGCTTTGTTTCACAAACTCCTTTAGCAACCAAAGTTAGGAGGCCTGTTGCAATAGGAGTAACAGGGTTCTCTCGACTCAGAAATACTCACCTTCAGAAAGATTCACCTTCTGGTGAGTCCTGACTGTATGTCAGGCAATGTACTGTTTTTTATCAATAACTCGTTCATACCGTTTTACACGTGACAATGAGAGAAGTTGAAAACTGGGTTCAAGGGCAAGTAGCTCATAAGTTTGGAGCCATGGGGCTTGGCCTCATGACTATCTAATCCAACATCTTTGCTCTTCGTATGCATCAAAT
This sequence comes from Lyroderma lyra, assembly GCA_004026885.1. Lineage (NCBI taxonomy): Eukaryota > Metazoa > Chordata > Mammalia > Chiroptera > Megadermatidae > Lyroderma > Lyroderma lyra. The sequence goes on from PVJL010002944.1 coordinate 101,738, forward strand.
GTTATATAATGTTTGTCCCAAGCACATGTTCAAAATAAAATCTTTCCTGGAATTAATGGCAGGGCCCCAGACATGGCATCTCTTATGCTGTCAAACTTTCTATGTTTCTGACATCGAGTTTCAATCTTTCAGCTTTGCTTGGTAATAATTGCGAGCTCTGCAGGCCAAATTTTCCCCTTATCAAATTCACATAACACCAAATGGGATCACTCCAACCCACCACCAGCAATGAACAAGAAAAATCTATATTTCAATTCCGCTCTCTTGATTTCCTGACTTTGGAAACACATTGTTTTGTTTTGTTTTTTTCCTGAATATCTCAGGAGCAAATTGAGTTTATCTGCAAACTCCTGATGGCAGGGGTGATCATCAAACTATCACGTATTTTTATTTGCTATGGGCTATATACAGCAATCAGACAAAACATCCAGTTAGTGAATATATAAACAAATCACATACCTTTGAAAAATTACAATAATCAAAATCATAAAGGTTCATGCATTTTGGTTGTGGTATATATATGTGAGCACGTCATCATGTACAAGTATACATAACCATTTTAAATTAATGTAAGGAAAACAGCTAATGTTCATAAACCTTTTGAAACAAACTTTGTATTTATTTTGTAGCTTGAAATGTAAATCTCACTAGAACTACTGTTCCTTGTTCAGTGTTTAGATGCCCATTGTGAAGGGAAAGTAAGAAAGGTGTTTGTGTCAGGATCAGGGGAACAGATTGGGTATTTTTATATTAAGAATGAAGCTTTGTTTTTCCTGTGTCTAAGCCAATTATATTTACCAAAGTATAGAGTTACCCCAGCCAAATCATTGTTGTGTAGCAAACTATACCCCAGCTGGAGTATGTATGCATGTGTGTGTCAGAGAAAGAAACAAAGGTGGAGAATGAAAATAACAGCTAATCTTTTTTAATAGCAATCATACCATTTGGGCAGACCAAACAATCTTTTTCATTTTACTTCTCCTGAAATCTGATTTTAACTGAATGGTATTCTCTCTAGAGAGAGAGAATTAATTTATTCAAGTATTTCTCATTTAGCTTCTTATGACTACTATAGTAACTCATAAATAGCTAATAAATTGTCTCACACTTGGGGTGATCACAGAACTTTATCACCTAAAGTAGGACACTTTTGTGTGTAAACAAAGGAGCAGTGTTGGGAGCTAGATCCAGGCAACTGGCTTAGACTGAGACAGTCCCAGAAAATCAAGCACATTGGCTCACCCTGTTCATAATAGACCTTGGTTTGGGTACAGTGTTTGACAACACTGAAAGAACAATTTCATGGCCTTCCTCCTGTTTGCTTGTATACCGTGTGTTGTGGTGTGTCCGAGGGGGTATCTTTTGATATGTTTATAATGAGCTGATGCTATATATCCACAGCATGTAAAAATAGGATAACAGCCACATGAAAATACAATGCATAGGTAATTTTTTCCTAAGCCTTAATTTAGCAAGTGAGCTGGAAAATGTCAGTGTGCAGGGGGTTAAAGGACAGCTGATGCCTCATGGAAACTTTGTAAAACATTCTATTTATAAACAATTCTATTTGGATATCACATTTTCTATAATGCTATTGGAGTGTTTTATTTTTGTACCTTAGAAGTTTCCATGAGAGGGGATGGGCTCGGGGCTAACTTGCTTTTAAAGTTTCTACATGTTCCTGCTGATTTGAATCTGAACTCAGGATTATCTCATTTGTTTAATTGCCCTAAAGACTTAAATGTGAATTCTACAAGGTAGAAATAAATGCACAGAGAAATACCTATGATGACGTTGAGTTCAGGTACCATGTTATTATTTTTGACTAAGGAATATCACATCAGAGACATTTGAAATTTTTGACATGTGATATGAGATATGAATAAATGAGGACTTCTCATTAAGCTTCAGATAAAAAGGATTATTTCATCATCTTTGTGAAGTCAGCACCATAAGAAGAGAGCATTGAACAATGTAACTTACTGGTTGGAGAGATAAGGCTAAAGTTTCAGAAAACTACTAGAGCCTTGCTTAAAAAAAAAAAAAAAAAAAAAAAAAAAGACTGGACAAATACTGTGACCTCTTAGAAATGCATGTTATTAACATTCCTTAAAGGGGGCCTTTTGAAGTTTGGCCACCTATGCCTTGAAGGCCACCGCAATGTCATTGCAACAATCCAATTCTTGAGCAGATCCTAGGTGGTAACTGTGTATATTAGGAGGCCTGTGTTTTGTTGTTTTGAGGAACTGGGTGGGTAGCATCATGGGACTTTTGGTCATTTGGTCCCTCTTCATTTCTTTGCTCTGCATGGACTACCAAAGAGGCTATTTTCAATTTAAATCTGTGGTCTTATTTTCCACTACACTTTGCATTAAAGTGTGTTTTATATCATCTTCATAGCCTTGGCCCAACTCTTCCTCATCTTAGTTGTTTCGCTTTACTTTATACACCTCATATTCTGGGTAAAACTGAACTTGCCTTACTTCCCCAACAGTGTGAGTTTCTCTCTGTCTTTACTCAGCCATTCTTTCTGCCTGAGAAGCTTTACCTCTTCATCTCCTACTTTCATCGTTACGTCAAGATGTCTGGAATTGGTTGTGTCCCTCCTTCCTGAAGCTGTTTGTGATCATAGCAGTTGTGCTTTCTCTGGATTAATCTTCACTGTAGATGAGTTTTTAAGGAACCAGGAGGAAATTAAAGGGAGCTGAGGGAATTATAGAAGTGATAGAGACAATGCTATTGAAAGCAATAAAGATCAGAATCAACGCTCCAAAAATGTGGATAAGTCACATGAAAGATAGATCCAATGGATTTCACGTGAAACTAGAGTGAAACTAGAGAAAATGACTATTAGAAATGCATGGTAAATGTGGAGAACTGACAACAGAGATCCAACCGATAGCTAACTCTCCTTCCTACGTGACAGACCAGAAAGAAGTGAAAGAGAATCAAACTTAAGATATAAAGAAGTGTTTCCTAAATTTAAAAGCCAGAAATAATACAGAAGGACTTTCCATGTTGAAAGAGAATAATAGTTTCTCTCTGTCTCTCTCCATCACACACACACACACACACACACACACACACACACACGGAGTGGGGGAGGGGAGAGAATGTGTCAATGTTTTGGAGAATACCAAAAGGTTAAAAAAAAAAGGAAGAAAAGAAAAAAAAGAAAAAGAAATTATATACTAGTGATATAGCTTGGGAACTTTTTATCTTTTTGCATATCTGTCTTAGGTCATTTTGTAATCCTCCTGTCTTAACTTTTTTAATAGATAAAATTCAAAGGCTGTGCTAAGCAGTTCATCAGTCAGCGTTTACTGTAAAGACACAACAGTCAAAACTGGATTTTCCACTCAGTGCTGCTCTTTGTCAAAGCCTCTAAAATCCAAATAAATATCCTAAGAATTGGCTTTTCTTTGGTTTGTGTGTGGTCACGTGCTTGGAAGGAAGTCCTCTGGTTCAAATTCATTCCCCTTTCTTGGGGAATTTTAGGTGTTCACACTTTTCCTATAGTTCCTTTGACACGGGCTGACTTTTATGCAAGAAGCAATTGTTTGCATATAGAATCTGTACAAGGTGATTTTTCTTGCCAACAATGCCATTCTTTCTTTTTTATGACTACATTTTTCTCCCTTGAGAGACCTTTATTGTTTGACACATTGTTGTTTTTTATTTAGATAGAGTTCCCTTTTGCTGAGATCCAAAGAGCTTGGAATATAGCAATTGAATGACAATCATTTGCCAAACACGTGAAAGAAAATACACACACAAGAAATAAACATGTTACTTCCTGTCATAAAAACGATCGATGCCTTCATACAGGCTCAGCATTTACCTTTATGCACCAAAGGCCATTTCCTGGAAAGACCTTTGCCTAAAATTTTATTTGTGGTCCAGGAATATTCAGTTTAACGCCTCTCTACAAAAATTCTACTACAAGAGCCTGTATTCACCACCATTCTGTATTGTTTATCATTTTTAGTTTTGTCAGTCTGATAGACTAATTATACTCTTTGATTGGTTTAACTTGCTTTTACTTGGTTATCACCAAGGGTGACCATCTTTTTATTAGGTTCTTGGTCAGGTCTTAGCTCAAATGTCACTTCCACAGAGAGGTCCTCTCTGAGTCCTTATCTAGTGCACCCTTTCTGGTGCCACTTTCCTTATTATTTTTTTTAAGTGCATGTTCATGTTACTTCCCTCAAGCATTCATCACAATTCCTAACACTTTTAATAGGATTTAGTCATTATGCCATGTTCCCTTCCATGATGGTAGGTTCATATTATTGAGAACTTACTGTTCTATGTGCTTTTCAGGTTATCATTTCATTTAATTCACATGACAAATTCTGTAGAATGAGTACTATTATTATCATCAGGGTACAGATGAGGAAATTGAGCCTCTAAAATATTAGGGAGCTTGAGACAGATCACAGGGCTATGAAATACAGTGTGTATGCAGTTTTCACATGCAGCTTAGGGAAGTTTCTTTGCCTAAATGGACACACAGCTATTAAGTTAAAGAACGATAATTCAAATTTCAGCCTGGGCTCTTTCGCTTCCATTTGGCCCCCCTCACTGACTAATCACCATAATTTGCCTGCAGATATCTCTTTTTCTAGATTTCTTCACTAAGTTTCAGAATCAGGTTCTTACAGCCACTTCCAAAATTTCACTTTTCACTTTAAACCAAAAGGTTATCCTTAATTAGGAATTAATCATAGATAGGCAAAGGGGGTAAATGAAAATATTTCACTTGGCTCATTATTTTCAGAGATAAAGAATGGGAAAAGGGAGCTAGTTCATGCTACAGAGTATGCTATTGTAAATGATTTCTGTTATATACAGTGTTATAAGGGAATTTTCAAATGGAAATACACAACAGGTCATTAATATGGCTTTCTCTTTATTTTTCTGTTTTCTCTTTCACTGACTGCTTCAATTCATTGGAAATAAGCCTGGGAAAGGTTAGAAAAAATTTTTTCTTCTTCTTTTTTTAATAAAAAAACTATTAATCATAGTGTTAACCTTATGGGTTAAAATAGGGTATTTTGAAAAGACATTTTTCTACCCGGGAAAGGTCATAGGAGTAAGACTCACATTTCCAAACACACAGAGTATAAATAAAATCAAACATTATCTCAACATCAAACGTCCACAAATCCTTTCTCAAGTCATGCTACCACATTTCCTTCACTCTTGCAATTGGTTTCCCTATTTCTACTTAAACAGTACCTCTAACTTGTCTTAGTTGTTAACTTTGACTTTTTCTTTTTTCATACAAAGAAAATCCTGTGTGTCTGGTTTCTCCAGTCTTAAGACTTATCTCCTCATCACATTTCCCCTACTTCCAATATCTGTAAGAACCTTTTACATTTAAATCTCACCATCTTGCATCCCTTGGGGTCTCTTTTATTACCTCAGGCTCACAAGGGAAATTGGTAAGAAAAAGAACCCTCTCTAGATGTGCATTGGTCGGTCATGTCACTTTTCAAAACCTTATGTGGACACCACCTTAAAAGGGTGAGTTAATTTCCAAACTCCAGAAGTTTGGAAATCTCACTTAGACTATGTAATGCTTCCAGTGTTAAAAACTCGTATCTCTGTGGAGTGTTGAGGTACATGACTTAGAAATGAGGGCTCTGTTATTGCATTCCTATAGATTACCCTTTCAAACCCCCCGGGGCCAAAAGAAAGACCAGTATCCTCTAAACCAGCCCTTCTTTCTTCTACTGCATTATTGCTCAGCAAAATCTCTTCTATAACTGTTAGGAAATAGATCCTTCTCCCCTCAAAATATTACATAATTATAAACTTTATAACACGGACTTTTCCAGGTGAGTGGGTGAAGGGGGTTACAATGTAATTCCCACAAACTGAGTTGGGCAAACCGATAAAACCACCCAAAACAAAAACAGATGAAAATTTCTCCAGCCATTCCCGTGGAATCACCCTAGTCTTAATATAGCACGAGATGCTCCAAATACTAAAAAGATAATATAAAATACTATCAATGAGTAATTTTCATGAACCAATTCTCTGGATTCTATACTTTCCAGAAATGTCATTTCATCTAGTTTATAGTTTAACACCCATCCCAGGATGACCAGTGTTTCCACCAAGACTTCAAAATAGCACTTTCTGCTTCATAGATTCTACATTCAAAATATGCAGCCATCTAGCTTAAATAAATGAATCCCCTAAAATAGGCAGCGTGCAAACTATGATGATTATGGAAGTATATCTCACATGATCATCTTAGAAACTTTATTTCTGGTTTGGATCCATTCTAGTGGGTACTATGAGGCACAGTTTGATGAGTGCTAAGTAGATTGGACAGAGTATCTCTTAGCCTTTTTTTTTTTAATTTAGGAAAATACTGAGAAAAGATCATTTCTAGGAATGTAACAATAGTGCTAGTCTACGCTGAACAATGGAAAAATATTTTTTGTTCTCTTGAACCAGCTTAGAATCCTTATCTGTTTTTCAGGAGCTATTCACACACATTTTGGTAATAGACACATAGGTATTACCAAAAAACTATGGAGATGGTATCCACTTATGGGTGGGCACTTTTCTCTTCATCCTTTGAAAATGTGCTTTTTTGACATATTACCGTTGTCCACATCCATCTTGATGTAATGGGGCTTTTTAAATGCCATCATTTATAGTTTATTTTTCAAATTTACTCCAGATATTTAATCTTTTAACTTATGATTCCCAACCATTAGCTCCCCATTTTTTAAGACTATTGGAATTGGGTTGCTAGAATTTCTAAAAAATATCTCTAGTTGTCAAGTTAACAATATGAAAACAATATTATGATCATCATCTTTAATGTAGAAAAGATTAGGTCATTTGCCCTTGTCACATACAGAACTTACAATGACCTTAACGTTCATTCTCTAATAAAACCAGTATCCCATGCTAATTGAGGAGGCCTCTGTGTGAAGATTGTGAGGTCACAGACTTGTTGCTTCCTGTGTGTAAACACACAGAATGGACTCTAATTAGACCCAAGAGGACATGTTGCCCAGGGGATATATTTGGATACATGGGGCTGCGTAGACAATTCAAGTGCAGAAAGAGGTGGGTACATTACGGGATATGCCTATTTTTATTTCCTTCCATAGCTTTACCAAATAAATGAAACTCTAATAAAGAACATATGACAGCGTGATTTCAGTTACATGTCTCAGGTATAGGTGAGATGAATTTTTCCGTCTAGCACACCGGCTTCATTGTGCATCAAAAACAAAAACTACTGAGTACGCTGAACTTCCACCATGATTGAGTCAACACGATCAATGCGGTATTTGCCTTGGTGTAAAATTTTCCCCTTGTCATGAGAATTAACTATTTTGGCACATAACATTTCAGAGGACATTAAATTACCCTGCTGAAGTCTGACAATGGCCCCTGAGCAAAGACCAGAAAATACTCTTCAGGCTACTTTTTGCACTCTGCTAATTAAAGAGAATTACAATAATCTTCTATAATGCGTACAACCCACTGAAGTTGAGTGCGTTAAGCTTCTCCTGTAATTATATGGATTTCAAGGACCAATACCTCCCTGGTAATAAGTGGTTTTGTGGCTCCAAGATACAAACTTCAGGGACAGAAAACTAATGAATAAATTTTCATTTCACGTGACACTAGTAACTATTAGATGAAAAAAAAATAGAACGTTGCTTAAAATGGCCATCAAATTTCATCATACAGATGCAATTGGAAATGTTCTGACAACACTCATTGGCCCACCACAACAATGGCATATGGCTTTATCACATATATGACATATGATAAACAGCAGTACAGAAAGTCACTTAAATATAAAAAAGTCTACTTAAAACCCATCATTATGCTCCATATTGGTTTGCTTCTCCAAATACCCAGAGAGTGTTGTTTTATAAGTAATTTGTTGTCGTATTTTGATCTCTCCAAACCATTTATAATAGCAAAATGAAAGATTAAATCTCATTTATTTGGATCTTACTAATGAAGAAATTGTGAACATTCATAAATGCTAGGTTAAATTTTAACTTTATGCTATAGGTAGAGAGACATTTTTTAATGAATGTGGGACAAAGATGCAGGAAGATCACCAAGACTTCTTAGCTTTTATAATATGTGTCAACATTTATTGACATTCCAACAGTGAATATAGTCTTTAAGTTATTCTTATCTAAAGTGGGTCTAGCATAGAACACCTTTAGCAATTACTGCCTATATTTACTATTGGAAAGTTAGAAATGATTGCATATCTTTGAAAAGATAGAAACATAAAAACACACAATTTAAAACATATACATGTCAGCAATTCAAGAAGGATTTTTCTTCTAAAATTTACTTTAAATTAATGAATAGAAGTAGACTTTAATTTTGTAGTTCAGTCTAATCTGTCTTTATTGAGGACTGTGTAAGGATTAGGAGCATACGCTCCAGACAAAATCAGATGGCCGGAATTCAAATCCCAGCTCTGATACTAGCTAGCTATTTAATACTAAGATGTGAAATAGTCTGTGTGGACCTCACTTTCCTAATCTATAAAGATAATAATAATACTTTATTATACTATGATGAGAGTCACATGAATTAATATATGGACAGTTAGGAGACAATGAGTAAAACATAATAACATATGTATTTGCTGTTGTTTTTAACTCTTAGTGGTAAGTATGAGGAAAATGGAAAAAATAAGACAGTACAAGAACTGGGTGATGAGAAGGAGGAAGAGAAGTAAGAGAATACAGCATTGCTTCTGGTCAGGGTATTATGAAAGCCTAGAAGACTCCTGTGACTAGTGCCAGGATCAATATATTTTGGAATCGGTCTCAATTTTCCATTTCATTGTGTTTTTAAAGAATATGCCCATGTTTCCATAAGATGTCTTTAATGTCCAAGAATAGCAAATTAAAAGGGTCTGCTGGATTCTGTTTTCAATAGAGTGTGTTTATTAAATCAGAGCTATGGTGTGTGACACATACTAATGGTGCTGTCACATATAAATGGATTATAACTCTGATCAACCATCAGATAATATATCTTATTTAAGAGGAATGAGAGTGTGTGTGTGTGTGTGTGTGTGTGTGTGTGTGTGTTGCTTCATCTACACCCTCTCTCTCTCAGATCTTCTCTTAGAAAACAAAGGCTGCATATAAGAGAGTTCTAGCTGGGGTGATGGGAAACCTCTGGCCAAGGATTGAGCAAAACTGGGGTTGTATACTTGTATTGAACCTGAGATAATATACTCAACACATGTTCTCCTATTCAACTGAGCAAGAAGGCTGCCCTACAGGCAATAAAATAGTAATCTGACCTGCTATAATTTATTTTATATCTCTGCCATTAAAAATCTCTTGGCATCAAAAAAATCCACTTATAGCTCATAACAAATATGAAGCATAACTTGTAATAATACACTTAACTGCTTCTTCATCTTCACACCTGAATTTAGATCACATGGCATATCTAGAGTAAATAAAATATTATTAAAATGATGTAAGCAAGTGCTTAAATGGGGTTACTCTACGTTTATACAGCTTTTAGTGAATGGCAATAGGGAGGCAGATATCCAGAAAAATTAAATAGAAAAGCCTTGAACAAGCATGATTTGTTGTTTTGCTCATTTTGCATAGAAATTACCATATTTTGCCATGGATAATATGCTCTCATGTATAATGTACAACCACATTTTTGGTCCAAACTTTTAGGGAAAATATCTTTTGTTTTAATTCTTTAATTCAAATTTTTATTTGTTTATATTTAGGTACTTGTTATTTTTTATTATAAAGGAATTTTAGCATTTATTTTTTAACATACGATGGTATAAGAAATTTGATGTAACAACTAATTACAAAACACAAGAACAGATCCAAGTACAAGAAGTTTAGGTACCAAGGATGTCATAAGTTCAATAAAACTGATTATTGTATTCCAGGGTATTGTTTTGCATATGGAATATTGTTATTTACTTCTAGAGCTACACTTTTAACTCATAAGCATAAATAAAAGAATTAAAAACATTTATACAGATAAAAAATTAGTATTACCCATGTATAATGTGCATCCATATTTTTCCCTCACAAATTTGGGCAAAGACATGTGCATTATACATGGAAAAATACCATATGTCTAGTGGTAGAAGTTCAAATTCTAAAGCTTCCAGAAAAACATGTGTGTAAGGGCTCCTTTAGTCTTAATACTTATAAATAAACTTCCAGTGGAGTGGAATGTTCTTTATGCTTACTTATTAACCAGAAACTACTTATAAAGAAATTTAACAAAGAAATATATAAACAAAAATAGAAAAAAATTAAATAGTTAATAAGGATTGTCTCTCTTTCTCTGATTTTTTTAATACTTTTCTTTTCCATCTACCACCTTTTATGTGTGTGTATGTATATATAATATTTATAATATATATCATAATTTTTTACCTCCTATGTGGATAAATGACCCTCAAATTTTATAGCATATAACTTTATGTAACCATCTCTTGTACAATTAAACTATATGAATATTATATATCTGACCTAATTTTTTCTTATTATTATCCTTCACCCAGGTTTAGAGATCACACAGATATGATGCTGAATCTTTCTTAAACATTACAAAGCATTCGGATGTGTGAGGCAGAAGACAGACTGTGATACCTCGCAATATTACTTATAATGGGCAGAAAGTTCATTATGGAGCCCACATTTAATTTTCTTCATAGGCAAACAAATAACTATGCGAACAAAGATCCTTGGCCTTACCTCTTTGAAGGAATTTTATTTTTCGTCTTCTCTGCCACTATGTAATCAATCATCAAGGATTTAATATTTTGGAGTGAGTAGGGATGGTACTCATGTATCCAGGAATAGTTCACGTATGCCCATTAAGTGTGCCTCTAATCTGGGTTTAGCAAAGTTTCTGGTAATTCAAATAGCCCTACAGAAAAAATAGACAAAGACAACAGGCCCTTCTGATTACAGGAATTGGAATTTTTAGTTAAGTACCCTTTCTGTAGTCTGTGCAAACCTCCATATCTGAGAGAATCTGAAGGACAAAAAGGCAGTCACTTAGCCAAAAAAAAAAGTCAGATTCCTGTTTCATAACACTAAATAATAGGAACTACATAAAATATGTCACCGGAGTAAACTCCTAGGCTATCTATTAGATTCATTACGGCTTAAAATTATTCTGTAAACTTTACATAACCATAATAGAGCTGTGCAGATATAATCTACATCTTAATTATATTTTTTCAGTAGGTATTTTCCGCCCAAGGTTTTTATTCTTGAAAAAATAAGGAAGTACAAAAATTGATTTTTCTTTTTTTAAATTGGTTTGGAAGTGAGGAAGAAAAGGTTTGGGATAGACAGAAAGAATGAGAGTAATCCTAGATACCGGTGGTTCCTGGAGTAGCAGCCTTCAGAGAAATGCATTGACAAAGAACATTAATGAAACCCCCACTCCAAGGATACAGGTTGCAGCTAGCACATTCATTTGGTGGGCACACTGCTGTAAGTATCGATGGCTTACTGCTCCAAAACCTCCCTGTTGTAAACTACCAAGCTCTCTGAAGAAGGAATAATCACTCCTTATCTAACACTGTCCCACTCGGGTAATGAGGAGTTTAGTTCCCATCCATGGAGGCTACATTTTGCATAATTGGGTGACAAGCTACTTCTCAGGGCATTAAATCAACTCACTCTGTTTTCCTTGGAGCCTGAGTCACCATTCACCCTGCTGACTCATGCCCCACCAAGGGTTCTGCCTTAAGAAATGGCCAGCGGCCAAATGAACATATTTCCTGGAGAAGGATGTGTCTGTGGCTTGCAAAGGATCAGAGCAGATCACGGGGCTCTATGTTTAATAGTTATTGACTTCAGGGCCAAATGCTGTGATATTTTTTTTCTTTTGTAGGGTTTTAAAAAATTGGTTTGAATTTGGGGTTTTACACTCTGGATCCTGAATAAACAAGAGCTCTGCTTTGCAAAGTGACCCAGAGCATACCATGAATAAATAATACTGCCTCAAGAAGCTTAGAGGTTTATTAAGCTGTCATGTCACCTCTGAGCACATGTGACATGCACACACAGATGGACAGGCAAACCATCAGGCTCAAAACAAAACAGTTAATGACGATGGAGTTTCAGTTTTATGTGACAGGGCAGTTAGGTCCTGATTTTTGAGGACATTTTTTCCGGGAAAATACACTGAGTACATTTGGAATCAGGAAGGCAGTTTTTCCATTCAAATGAGGTGGACTTAATACAATGTTATACAACCTTGTCTGCATGCTGGCAATACCTGAAATCCTTACATAAATCTAATACCTGAGTCCTACCTGCCAAGACTCTGAGACAGTTGGTCTGGAGTGCACTGTGGGCAGTAAGGTTTCAAAAATATCCCCCAGTAATTTCTAATAGGCAGTGGAGGATGAGAACTACAGACCTGCAGTAAGGTGGGAATGAATGTAACACGGCAAGTAGAGAGAAAATAGATTGTGCAACTCGTGCATTTAAGAAAAAAAAAATTGTGATAACAAAAGCAAAACAACCTGGAAACAAAGCTCTTGGCCTCTGATGGCAGGTGGACAGACTGACTGCTATATGCTTGTTATGCCTTGTTATTCAGTAATGAAAAAAGGAATGAACTGCAACTACAGAAATCTCTTATCAGTGAATCTTATCAGCATAACACTGGAACAAAACAAACTGCAGGAGAAAATATTTACTATAATGTCATTTATGCATAATTCAAAAATGCACACCTATTTTAGGAACACCTCCATTTATTTTCCAAGTATGTAAAGAAAGGCAATGAAGTGATGAATACAAAATCCAGGGTAGTGGTTCCCTTTCAGAGAAGGATATTTGGGAGCACCAAAGTTCTTGGTAATATCCTGTTTCTTCTGCTAGGAGGTAGGTATAATTTGAAAAGGACAATTTACCTATAAAACTTGCTATAATTCCTTTGTGGTCCCTTTCATTGATCTCACTTAAAAGAGCCTATGCCTCACTAAAAGTCGGAATTAACAGAACCACCTGTGTTAAAACAGTCTGTAGATCTGACATAAACAACGACAAGAAAACCAAGCTAAGATACACAGTGAGGGAAGAGGAATTAAAAAGCAGTTTCCAGGTTTTCTTAGACTACATTCCTCTTAAATTATTGGGGGACAGGGGATGGGGCAGAGATAGAAAGATACAGACAGAGAAAAGAGAGGGAAAGAAGCAAGGAGAGAGGGAGGGATTGAGCGTCCTTTGTTTAGATTGACAATGAAAATACACGAATATATTTCATCTCTTGAGGGGCTGAATGCAGCCTTTGGGCTATGTAGGTGAGAATTAGAAAGTTAACGTGAAGACTTACCCTCTCTATGCCTTAGGGTTTCTTGTGTGTAAAATGGCCATTAATAGTGGTAGAAAATGCTCTGTACTTAGAGTGATTGACATGGGTAACTGCTCAGTAAGTAGCAGTTACTGTTTTTGTCATTCAGACATCATTTGCTCCTTAGGTTCCTGCCCTTGTATCCTTGGTTTTCCCCGGGCCTACCCAGATGCAAAAATGGAGAACCTCTTCATTTTGCTGTGACACTTTTATTATTTTACATTTTAGAGTGACAGGAGGATTGTCCATGCATACCTCAAAGCAACAGCTTAAACATTCTTAGTAAACCTATGCTGCCCCATTGAGCCTCTTTAATTATTCTACTATGGTGGGCATGACCCAGACTGCTCTGACTTCTGTCTTTTTTTATGCAGAATGGGTCCTCTATAACACAGGGTAACTCATTCTGTCCCAAAGTCCACCTCAGAATGTGCAGAGGAAATTCAATCAGTGCTTCCTACAAAGTGCTTATTCACGTGATCATGGGCTAGTCAGCCTTGGCATTACCTTTTAGAAGTAAGGACTTAGGTCCACCACAGCCATAGGGAGCCAGGATGTCCATTTCAACAAACATCCAGGTGTTTCTGACACACGGTAAGTTTTGAGAAGCAAGGCTCTGCCTCACAGAAGAGTGTGGCCACGCACCCAGAGGGAGGACCATTACTCTCCTTTAAATAGTTCTCAGCTGTTCTTGTTCTTTATTTTTATTTTAATATGCAATTTCAATCTTAGTCATAGCTGTAGACAACTTATCCAAACCCATTTTCTGAACAAATATAAGATTCTTCCCAAAAGAGATTCCGAAAAGTTGATTTCTGTCTGATAGGTATCATGTTTATCCAGTAAGCTTGCAGTAGACCCTTAAATACTGAATCAGAAAAGGAATAATTGATTATTAATTTTTCTTATTCCTTTGTCTTGCTCGTTGACCAATGTGACGATTCTAACAAAGCCAGAAAGTCATTCTTTAGACTTAGAAGCCATCCAGAGGAGTCAGGTTGTGTTGTACCCTGATTTGATTAACCCATTGGTCCTAATCAAAGTGACTCCAAGTTTATTTATGTAACCTGTGTATAAATATACATATAAATATATTATTGTTGAAGAAAGAATGTGAAAAATGTATTTCTCATATTCCTGTGCAGAATGATTTTCAATCAACTCTTGTTTCAAGAACAAATATCAATTTTGAAAATTCTAAGTCAACATACAAGTCTATATATATCTTACCATATCAGGTCTGATCAAGTTTTATCTCTGATTAACCTTACCATTTTGTTGCCTGTTACCTCTCCCCATGTTTTTAGCAGTCCTAAAGGTCATTTGTGCCTCATCAAGAATCCAGTGAGGCATTCAGAATTGTACCATCTCAATACCAAGTCGTAAAGGAAAATTTAAAGGTGGTTGAAGATAACCATTCATTTACTTCGGTAAAAAAGATAGCCTCGTTTCCTCTATTTTATCTAAGTTAATGAGATGCTTTTTCTTCCCATTGATTCTTAAAATTGTAGAGTAGTAGCGTTTTCTAGGTAGAACCCAATTCTTTAACCACATCCTTATTCTTCTGTTGCCTATGTTTCTTTTGTGATAATTGACCCCGAGGTATCAAACTTGGATTATGATAGTATGTGCTGACTTTTGAAACCAGGTTATTCTTATGTAACATTTTTTCTTATAAAGATTGTCCAGTACAATAGTCCTCCACTTTTTACATCGAGGGCAATGTTACCCTTAGGTCCCAGAATATGATCTTGACTTTGGCAAAATGACTTGGCTCTTCCCTCCCAGTCATACAATACCAGGGCTATGTTAGTTGTTGTAGTTGTTGTTTTCTTTTTCATTTATTCCAAAACACGGAAGCTGATTGAATGTCTACTGCATGCCTGGCCGTACTATGTGTTGACTCCAAAAGTAAATGTTCGCCCCTTTCCCACCCATTCTGGTTCATCTCTGGCTGATGCCTGTCAACGAGAAGGATGGAGGGCACGTGTGGCCTGAAGGTTTTCACCTTGCACCAGGGCTATTTTAATCTCTGGGTGTTCTTTTTTCCACTGAGCTCCATGGTGATGGGCTGGGAGGTATGTAAAGTGGATGATGAGGAGGGTATGTTGGCGGTGTGCAAAGCCCCCGGGGATCCCTGGATTTAACGTCTCCTAAATAAAGTGGGCTTTCAGCTCAAGCCTTATTTAAAAAGGAAAAAAAAAAATTCTTCTGCCGATGAAACAGATGTCTTGATGGAAACTACTCCGCTGACTTTCTCCAAACAGGCCTGCAGCTGTTCCTTCTTTCATAACTTTTTCCAGTGAAATTTTTAGGCCTCACCTGTTGATGGACATAACAGGAGTTTTCTTTCCCTCCCCACCCCAACCTCATCCTCTCCAGCTTCCCCAGAAAAGGAGATCAGCGTGAAATCTCAGAAAGCACAGCTCAGGGTGACAGCCCTGAGCACATCCTTGTGTCATCTGTGGTAGGTGGAAAGAGGGACACTGTTGAGGAGCTGAAAGACAATTGGTTGCTCCACAGGGTCCACTCCTCAAGGGACAAGACCAGCAGCAGAAAAGCAAACCCCCTGCCCCTGCTGGCTGTTTCTTTATGCTACACTTTAAAAACTATTTTTTAGAAATTTTTTAAATTAATTTTGTTGAAATGACATTGGTTTGTAAAATTACGTTTCCAGTGTACAGTCCTACAGTGCATCACCTGTGTGCTGCATTGAGTGCTCACCACCCAGAGTCCCTTCTCGTCCCATCACCACGTGTTTGACCCCTCCCCCTCCTCTCCCAGCCCCCTGCCCCCTTTCCCTCTGGTCACCGCTAAATTACTGGCTGCGTCTGTGAGTTTCTGTTTCTTAGTTTGTCTATCTTATTCCTTTCTTGCATTCCATGTTATATCCTACGTACGAGGGAAGTCATAAGGTTCTTGACTTTTTCTGACTTACTTCGCTTGGCACGACAATCTCAAGGTCCATCCACGTTGTCACAAATAGCAGTATTTTATTTTTTCTTATGGCCGAGTAATAATCAGAATTGAGCTGAGGCTTGCCCAGGAGCTGGGTGATAACCACTGTTTAGGTTTAACAGAAATAGATACGGGACCTCAGGTTAGAACAAAGCAGTGAAACACAAGGTTATGAATCAGATCTCAACTGTAAAGTGCAGATTCTTTTCAAGTGAAATTGATTTTAAGAGCAAAAGAAGGGCAGGGGAAGATATTTAGCAAGAGAAAAGAATGCTTTCTTTCTGGCTTAGACGGGGCTGAAGCCACTGGCTTATGTGACTGGGTATACTCGCTTTTCTCTAAGATAATTAGTTCTATTGACACATAGAATTTGATATTCAAAAATGATCTCCTAATAGATCTCCCAGCATCTGCTATTAAAAAAACATGCTGATGACATTAACAGGTGAAGAATTGATAGATAGCACATTGAAAACTGGTGATAATAAAGTTAATTAAAACTCAATAAAATATTGGTTACCAGTTACATAACATTTCACATCTTCTGCATCCAGCCTACAATTTGCTAATGTTTTTCATGATAAATTCCACTTAGGTTTCCTCTTTTTTTCTAATTCTTTTTTTTGACTCACTTTTTGAGTTGAAATAGACTCTTTTTTTTTTTACTTTGTGATGTCTCTCAAATCTGCCAGGACTGCCCGCCCCCATCTGTGTTCCCCAGATGAACGACCTCACCTGCTACTTTTACATCTTCCCTCCATCTACTACCTAAGTACACATACACGTGGGTCTGCGCTGTGCACTCCCCCCTCCGTTTCCTTTTGACAGGTGGGAGAGCCGAGTTCACTTACAGCTGGTGTTCTGTTCACCTCTCACCTTCCTGAGAACCTTACTTCAACAATTTGCTCTTCTCTTAGTTGTGTGATCAACCTCTCTATGCCAGCTGATTGGTTCCCACTTGCTTTTATGCATTATCATTTGTCTGTTATTAAAAATGCAGCAAAAACCTTCAACTTAGCATCACCTTGCAGCTCCCCACCTTGTCTCTTTTGAGCATTTCAGACTGAGCATTGTAACCTCTCTCTCTCTCTCTCTTTCTCTGTCTCTCTCAGTTTTTATTAGACAGCTTTATAATAAATATCTTGGCCACTCTCTACTTCTTACTAACAGTTCCCCAAGGAAGAAAAAATGAGTTTAGAATAAGAAATCTAGCATGCTACCATGCTCAGCTTGTCACTAAATATCCACAGAGGAAAGACACAGCAGGAAGAAGTCCCTTTAAGGTCCGAAAGAGCCAACAGGTGAGGACAGCCAGTGTTTTACAATGCACAGGCTGGAGGGATGAAAGCTGCAATGCACCCTTGGCTGTCTGACTTCAGGAATCCAGGTCATTTTTCTCTAGTTGAGTGGTCTGTGGCAATGAGAGAAAACCTGTGCTTCCATTTGCCTTAAGTATGTTGCATGGGGTTGAGTACACACAGAAAAATGCGGAGTAGCAGATATCATGGCGCAGATCTAAAAATGCCCGCTCCTGGAAGGAAACAAGTCCTGTGTCCCCAGAGACACAACAGAGTGCAGCAGCGGGTGCCAGAAACAGGGAGAGTGGAAAAAGGTAACCCCAGTTAAGACCTTTCACCTGGGACACTCAGAACCGCCAAGCAGCTTCATAGACACATTATAAGTTCATAGGGAGAGAAGGCTTGTTGTTTTCTCATTCATTAAGCCACACAATGGCCCTGTGTGGTTTTCTGTGTCTATGTTAGGGTCCACAGTAAAAACAATTTGGAAAGTGTTTGTCACTGAGCTAGTGTCTGGGAATGCACACGTGACTACACCAAGACCCTTTTCCTTAAAGGGGTGTGCAAATGTAATCCCTGAGTGCAATGCTGTGTTGTTGTGGGTCCTGTAAAGGAGGTAGGTCAAGACACAGGAGGGAGGGTCCAGTTATTTAGGGGCACTGATAGCACATAGGTCATCATTATCAATTGCCAACTGGTGTCTTAGTCAGCAACAGAGATTGATTTCTCACAGTTTTGGAGGCTGGGAAGTCTATAATTAGGTGGTCAGGTTCTGATGAGAGCCCTCCTCTTGCCTCACAGACTACTGCCTTCTTGTTGTGTTGTGACAGACAGAGAGAGATCTGGTGTCTCTTCCTCTTCACATGAGGGCACTAAGTCCACCCCCTGACTTCATCTAATCCTCATTACATCCCTATAGCCTCATCTCCAAACAGCATCGCACTGTGGGTCAGGGGTTCAGCATACGAGTTGGGGGTGGGCTAGACACAATTGAGTTCATAATATCTGGTTATAGAGCTTTGGGGGAAATTGAAGGACACATATTTACATATGGTACCAGGTCCTTGGCACATCAATGACATGTACCCTTCATCCATTCTTCTGATCTCATAAGCAAAGACGCCATTCTATAAACAGAACAGATATGCCTCCCCAATTCTATCTCACTTAGGAAAAATAAAACTGCCCTGTTGACTACCTTTATTACAGTTCATTAAAATTTCTAACTGGGGTCAGGTTGCTTGCGTCAGCAATTCCCTTCTACTTCTTTTTTCTTTCTTACTTCTGATTTTCTATGGGTTTAGTGCAAGAACTTGATTACCTCTTTTTTTGTCTATTCTAGACATCTTGTTTTCTTCTTTTTCTCCACAATTTTGATGAAGTGACATTTAGGTCAGTGAGTTCTTTTACTGCATTTCAAATGCCAATGTTCTTGCTACCATATTTCTGTCAGTCATTTAAGACTTTGAAGTTACCTTAAGATGTATCTTTAATTAGGGCAATGTCAGAATTAGGAATGAATGGAATGAGAGTTTTAAAATTGAGTTCAAAAGAGACTGATTGTTTTCTTCTTTATGGCTTGAGAAAAGATTTTACCTACTGACTAAACTCTCCAAATGGTCAAAATGAAGAGTCAAAGAGATAAATTAAAGGAGACCCAGTCATTTGTCAATAATGAGACAAGAAAACTATCGAAGTCCCACTGCTGCCTATGGTTTTTTTCACTCAGTAAATGTCTTAGAGACAAGTGTGGCCCATATTTATATCTCTGGGACCATCTAAGTTCTAGTGACTTAAGAATGAAAAACGAACTTGCAAACACACACACACACACACACACACACACACACACACACACACACGGCGTCTCAAAAAACATGCTGTCTAATGAGCATTGCAGATTAGTAAATGGACCATTACAATACAGCATAGTACGGACTAGTATACAATAAATCATGTGCTATGGAAACACATTCAATATGGCACCTTCATGCAAGGTTTGTGAGGCACAGGACACTTAGGCACTGTGTGGCCCACAGAAGAATAGGATACAATCCTTTATTTTCAGAAGCTTGTAAGACAAAGTAGGGAAACAGTAAATAACAATTCGAGAAGGTACAAGATCAAGTGAAAAATGAGTAGTCAGACCCTTCAAATGTAATAGGAATTGATAGAAAGAAGGGCTCAAGGCTATTGCAAAAATTTGAGAAAAGTAGGAAATTTGGAATTGAGTCAGTGGGTAGCCGATGAAGACAATCAGGCCAATGGCTATGAACAGGATCAGGAGCTCTCAGTTCCTCACTAATGGGACAAAGTGAGTTGTTTTTATTCATAATAATTTTGATTTTATGCTATTAAAACCATAAACAGTGCTACTGGCTTGCCTAACTAACATGAGGTATATTCTCGATATCAGTTGACCAACACAGCATTTGCAATGAAAGAGTTCTCTTATAAATTATCCAGACTAGAGATGGATACGTAACAGCCATAATGTGTTTAGGAAAATATCATTGGCTTAAAAACCAGACATTTTTAATTTAATAGAGCTACATACAAGGAAACACAAGTGACTCACCGAATTGCTTCTTCAGGGCTCAATGTTAACACCAATATAAAAATAGTAAAAATATCATACATAGAATTTAACTAAGTGCTTTACAGATGACTATTAGAATCAGTTCTAAAGATGATATGGGGAGACAGCAACTGACAGATAACATAAGCACTTTGGAGACTATCAAAGCAGGACAAGAGAAAGAAATTATGATTGAAATGCAAGCAATTAAATAGTGCAGTACCCAACTGGGCATATGGACTTAAATATGCTGCAGGTCTCTCTCCATCTGGATTTTAATAAGTTTTGAATTATTGCCAATAAAATACCAAGGAGGCCTCTTCCGGCACTCCTGGGCATCTGCCCACGTGGTTACAACAGGCAGCTGATGGGTTACAGTTGCCATTGAGGGTATGATGGAGGAGGAAGCCAGCATTTCAAAGCGGCAGGGATTTCATACGCTACGTCTAGCTAGAGCTTTTGGGTGGACTCTAGCCTCCACAAATATTATTTGCTCAAATATCTTTTAAAATAATTTTAAAGACCTCTGGATTCTCTCTCATGTTGATATTTTTAAGTTTTCATCTAAAGTTTAAGTAGTAGTAGTGAAGAATATATTTTTAGTGCATTATAAATGTCAATATTTTAACCAACAGCCTCACCCCACTCTTAATTTTATCTACAGAAACTAAATTCCAAAGTGATTTGATAAGCATCATTATCTATTTAAGTAATACATGAACCAGTTTTTTAATACTCAGATATATGATAGGACATTCTCTACTTACAGTTCTATTCCACTACCCCACGGGAATTTTACTAAAGTTTGATAGATTGTCCTCTTTGGTTCATGTTGTTCTCTCATCCTAACCATTCTGGAAGGTATGTATAGTGGAATCACATGATGATTTTTATTTGAATTTCTACAATGACTAGGTTTCATTACTTTTTAAAAATTTGGTGATTTACCTATATTTTAATTATGAAAATTATTTTGACATATTTTATAAAAGTCACAGACATGGTATTTTGATAGGATACTTTTTACATTGACTCTATTTTGACATTTCACTCCTACCAAAACCTTTACCATTTAAGCCTTTTATGTATATATGTATATATGGTTAGCACCAATAAAAATTTGTAAGTTAGACTTTGAAACCATCTCCAAACCCTACTCCAGCCTTCATTTCTGATCTGCAACAATGACCCCAGGGTGAATATCAAAGATGGAATGAAAATATTGGTTTTAAATCAATATTTTATTTCTTAACAAAAGAAAGTCTAAATCATATTGGGGGAGGAATTATAAAAAAAGATGAAAATTTAAAAGACCATCACCAAATGGCATGTTTTGTCATAATGTCCTTGAAATCTACACAAAGTAGATATTTTGTCTGAATATAGATTATTAAATCTATCGGTTCTTTTGAATTGAATAATGATTCAAAGACTTTAGTTGTGATTCTAGCTTTGTCACTAATTAACTTGTTTTCACTTGAGGTTTTCTCATCTATAAAATGAAGTATGAACAATGCTGATGTCACTTCTGCTCATATATCCTGAATCTAAAGGTCACGTGTGCTAAGTTCAGCCCCTTCTGCCTATCCATCTAATCAACATTCAACATTTTTATAAATTAAACCACATCTGGAGCATTTTATTTTATGAATACAGCTACTGGTCATGAACTCATTGTAATAAAGCAACCCTGAACTTTGGTTCCAACTGTCATCATTCCTGAGTGTAAATTATGTTCTGTGCCACCACCATCAAAATGATTTTGAGATTTATAAATTGCAATTTATATCATAGTGGTTCTATTTTTGTTTAGTTTCATTTTTCTCATAAAAAAGGAGTAAAATCAGAAACAGGGAAGAGTTTTAATAGGACATTGGGTCAACCTCAAATCCCTAAATGACCTTATAAACCAAAAGTATATTTTTGAACCACTCATGTGCCGGATTGATAAAGGACTATATAGCTTTAGTTCAAGTTCAGAAAATTAACAAATTCTTTTTAGTTTGAGACTTTTACTCAAACCAGTATGTTTGTGATTATAACTTATAAAGACTGAAACATATATATACCTGCACTTACTTATTTTTATGTAATTTAGAAGATTTCTCTCTGAGAGGAATAGAGAGGAATGGGATACCCATGCCAACTTCTGCAACTTCGTCCTAAAAAAACAAAAACAGGAAATGCATTTGGCATAGAGTAAACGAATTCGAATACTGTGAGACACAGATTTTTAGTTGCAACTCTAAACATGGGAATTTTGAGGAAGTTCTAAATTTGGAGAATGCAATTCTAGTTACAAAAAAAAAGTTTCACAATGGCAAAGTCTTCCCACCAGTGCTTAATAAGTCCATTTTTTCTTCTCAAATAGGATCACTCATAAATTTATAGCTAGGAGAGCTTTGGGCCCTGAGCAGTTCCCATTAGAGATTACTATTTACGTGCACGACTCCATCCACATTTTTTAAAGAGCATAACTAGTTGAACTGACCCAGGAACATGCTTGAGATGGAAACTCCATGCATAGTTATCATCTTTCTAATATTGCAGGAATTATCTAATGGGATTTATATCTGAAGAGTTAAGAATCCTTGTCAGATGAATCTGCATTTACATGCTAATAAATTGTGAACCCCTCACTAGAGGCATAGCTGGGACAGCAGAGAGCATAGGAGAATATAAGCATGGCTGTTCGTATGCACATCTTTTCATCTTTAAAAAATACTTTGGTTCATAAGGTCAAGTAGAACCACCCTTAAGTCTGGGCAAGTGTGACCCATGCCTGGGCCTTCTACTTTAGATGGCTCTGCATAGGGTAGGGATACAACGTATTCACTCTGGAGCATGTGAGTGGCTCACTCAGAAGCTAGGTCTCTACTGACACTCTCTGGAGTCTCAAACATCTATGCTGTAACCAACACCTTTCAGACCACTGAAACACAGCTCTTAAACTTTGTCTTGTGTGAAAGTGTACTGAGTCCAAATGTATTGATCTATTTGTGTGGGCCGTCATCCAAGTAGTGGGCAGACATTGCTTCAGAGTACAGACGGTTTGAACATCAAATGCTTTACCAAGTAAAAGGACCAATTAATTAACTCTGCAAATCTGCCTTTTGAGATGGCATGAGAACAATCAATTATTGGTTAAAGTATCTTTTCCTCAGTAGTGCTGAAATTCCTTTTTTTCTTATTTCTCATGTTTCAATTCATGATCCTGGAGACAGTCATAGCAGTTGCATAATTCTATAAGTGGTTAATACTTTTGAACTTCTAAATATCTGCCTCTTAGACATAATTATGAACCCTAAAAACTAACTCTTTATAGACATTGAATGCTAAATACCTAAGTTTTATTTTATATTAATAAAATAAATTTAACATAATTTCAAACCTCAAAATGGAAATTTCAGTTACATCTTTATTTAAATACTTCTGATTTAAATTTTGATTTTTAATAATTATAAATTGTCTTTTACCTTTTAAATTTAGTAGGTCTTTTTGGATATTTTATGAGAACAATAACTTGAAACGTTTAAGCAATTTATTTTACTTAAAATATATTGAGATTACATTTATATAAAGTTCTATTACTCAAATAAAATAGTTGTTAAATAACTAAAATAATTTATTAAAATATAATTTTGTATAGTTACAAATTTTGTAAATTTGTAAATATTAAGTGCATTAATATTTAATTTTTAGACTTTAAATCTTATTAATAGTATACCAATTAGGTGAAAATATTGATTCTATAAACATAATAACTGACATACTAGCATTAAGGCAATAAAAATAAAGGTTATTAAAATATATAATCATTTCTGAATTGTGTATATCTCTATTTCATTACTCATCCAAAGATTGCTGGCGTATGCACGAAACATAGTAATAAGTAAATTCACTCATCTTTGGTGTTTTGCCAACTTTCAGTCACATAAAAGCTAAACCTTTGAACGTATCTTTCAGTTTCATGATTATGAAGATATATTTGCCAAGAATAGAGAATAGAACAGATTTTATTTAACAGTTTGTTAGCTTGATATGCAACTTTTAAATATTTGACATATGGTATGCGGGCCTCCCTTTTGACTTGCTCCAGGCTCTGCAAATGTTAGAAATGCGTTTGGTATCAAAGTCACACTGTAGAGCGTATGTCCAAGGACCAATGCCTGGAAACGTATAAGGCAGTTCTGTAACTATATCACGTGGCCAAGCCATTGGAAGGCATCGGAGAGTCTTTCCACAACATCATTGAACATTAATATGTTCCATGATCTAATTTATGCCAACTCAGTTTTTGCTTAATTTGAAAAATTCTTTTAGTATATTCCAGAATATACAAGCAGTGTAGGTGGTTCCATATTTTAGGAAAAAACACAAAATCCTAGTAATTGTTTCTGTTTTGGGCATATGAGGGCTGTCTAAATAGATAGATAAATAAATAAATAAATAAATAAATAAATAAATAAATCCAGCCCTAAAGGCCTCTTTTTCATACGGCTGAATACTTTCCGGGCAGCCCTTGTATCCAGTTTGCTCCCCAGACCGGCCCTCTGTCCAGTGTGCTGGGTGCACTGGGAGGCGGACCCACAGGGACTGTACTGATGGATTGCATCGCTGTCTGGCTTCTGGCTGGACCGCCATTACTGGGAGTGAGCATGGAGGGGAAGTGAGGGCCACAGCTCCAGGCTCGGCACACCCCAACACCCCTACTGAAGACAGTGGTGCCTTTCAGCAGCACCTCCTGATTCCTCCTGGCTCAGGATCCCACGATAGCTCCCTCCCGTCGCCCGTTCACATTCAAAAAATGTATGAATCCCTAATAATCTCAGGGCACTGCAGCATCCCTTGCCACTTTTTCTAAACTCTACTCACACCTTGGCACATGGCTTCCTGCTCCACTTTAAACTCTGCGAATGGCCCAATTTGTATACGCCAACTCTCGCCCATTAGCATTGCGATGACGATACTTGTCTACTAACCTACGTGTGACCTTGATCCTTATCCTTTAATGTTGGTGCTACAATCGCTTGTTTCAAGTCATGGACTATAAATGTCCTACAGAAATGCAGGTTAAAAACAGAAGAATCTATTCTCTCTGTACGTGCAATTTCAACTCTCTTCCGGTTAGTTCCCTTTGGGAGTACCTCTAGCACTGAACTCAATGTCTGCTCATTATAGGCTCTTTAATAGTTATTGAACGCATGCCGATCAATAGCAAAGAACAAGATAGGACCTCTCAGAGCCAAGGGTAAAAGTTTCCTCTTTTCCTGGTCTCGTTCACTTACCCGTCTCCATGTCACCATCTATACTAACATGAACATGGGTAGTTATGGTGCTTAGAAGGAAAACAAACTAGTGAAAACAAGATAAAATTAATTAAAGGGGAAGTCTCTCAAATGTGTAATGTCAAATATTTGTGAAGGCCTCTGTCTTTGAGAGGCTAGGACTTGAAAACCACCTGATTTCCGTGCCATGGGGTTTTTGAACAGTCTACAAGTTATACATTCCCTGATCTTAATGCCACTGCCTTATAAATTAAGCTGAGGCTAGTTCTTTCAGAGTAAAATTAACCTGCTATCTGCTGTTCTCTCATTTATCACATTAGTCCCGTGCTATTTTTTATGTTTTTACGTTAAATATCATTTCAGATTTTTAAGGGCAATTATGTAATTTATGTTATATAATTTATATTTTCCTGGTCAATAATCTTGTGCATCCACATTTTCCAATAAAGCTATATTTGTTCTTTATACTTCTTAAATATATGTTACAGGTAGTTTTACCACTATTTTTGTTCCTAACAGTTTACATTTTGGGGTGGTCTAAAAGGGAAACAAATGAGATTTCCTTAGCAAAGCCACTTTTTATATTACCTCACTCATGAATTTCTGATGCTATAATTATGAATTTCATCTTCATCTCCCCCTCACCTTTTTAATGTTGTTTTCTTTTTCATACCTTCAGATGCTTATTGATTTATTTTCATTTTGTGATTAATACTAATAGTCACTTAAGGCTATGAATTTTAACCTTGGCAGTAGCCCACTGTGTTCTAACTGCTGCTAATTACTAAATAGACTGTAATTGCAGCTGTAATTTTCTGAGTCATCTAAGGCTTATTTACAAGTATTTTCTAATTTCTGAAAGCTTGCGAAGAAATTTCTCATTAATTTTCAGTGTATTACACTTAATTAGAGAATAGTGGTTATATCTTTGCTTCATAGAATGTTTTGACATTTCTTTGGGGCTTTAATGTGTTCAACTGACAAACTCCTATGGATATCATAAAGCTAATATATGTAAAATTGAGTTTTTAAAAACATATTATTCAATTCCATTTTTCCTCTCACTGAAACATGTTTTCTCTCCCTAAAACACACACACATACATACCTACATATGTGCGTGTGTGTATCATCTGCTTGTTTATATATTTCATCTGTTCCTTGTGGTTATAAAATCAAGTTCACATTTTCTTGATGGCTGTAAACAGAGAGCCATTCCCAGCTTCTAGAAACAGCTGCATTCCTTGACTTATCTCCCTTCCTCCATTGTCAAAGCCATCAACATAGTTTGTCAAACCAAGTCAAATCTTTCCCGTGTCGTATCTCTCTGCTCCTGCTTCCACACCATATCTCTCTGACTATAGGTGCAAAGGTTCTCCAACCTTAAGGACACTTGTGATGACATGGGGCCCATTTAAATAATCCAGAAGGATCTCTTCATCTAGAGCCGAGATGTCTAGCCTGTGGCCCAGGATGGCTTTGAATGTGGCCCAACACAAATGCTTAAAACATTATGAGAGGAGCTCCCTGATGGTGTAGTGGCTTAAGGCTTCAGCATTGGCGCTGTCAGCGCTGCGGCCTGGGTGCAATTCCCAGTCAGGGAGCTACCCATATACCAAAAAGCAAAAAAAAAAACAAAAAACAACAACAACAACAACAACAAAAACATTATGAGATATTTTGTGACTTTTTTTTAGCTCATCAGCTATCATTAGTGTTAGTCTATTTTAGGTGTGGCCCAAGACAATTCTTCCAATGTGGCCCAGGGAAGCCCAAAGGTTGGATACCACTGATCTGGAGGCTCATAATTTTAACCCCATTTGCCATCTCTCATCTTAAAGTGCACATGTCTTTGGGGAGCCATTTCTCTGTCTACCACAGCAGATTGGTGTGAAGTACACATTGAGAGGGAAGTACTAGGTTATGCAGTAACTAATCAATTTAAGTATTATGAAAATAATTATACTTTCAGGGCTAATGATTTTTTTTTTAAATCCAGGACTTAATTATGAGGGCAACAAAACTGCAAGGAGACTGAAAGCATAGACTCAATAAGACCATTATATCAAGGTCAGGTCCCTCTAAGGAAGAATACAAGTCTGAAATCTCAGGTGAGGACATTTGGGTATAGGAATCAAAGAACCATGAACCCCCAGATTTCTCTGAACTCTCCTAGACAGAAAAAGGCAGCTCCCTCTCCCTTTATAGAAGAGAGTCACCTTCCCTTGCTGGAGACAATGCAAAGACCTCACCTGAAGTGGGGTCCGTGTAAGATCATGCTTGCCTTCCATGAAGCTTTTTCCCACCTTCATTCATTACCTCAAAAATTAGAACTGGGTCTTGCATAGCCCAGCAAGGGAACTACAGTCTCTCCAAGATCACAGGACTTGGCTAACATGTGTTCACATGGCAGGAGTACAGCTGTGGGAGTCTATCTTGAGGATGTTGGATTGGGGTGTAAGCAGATATAAGGTAGGAGAGGAGATAGGTGGTTAACATAAAATATTCTCCTGAGACTTCCAGTTTAACATGCTGACACACATATTTGGAGGCAGTGCTAACGAGTTGCTAGGATTTCTTCTAGAAGACATTAGAAGAGTAAAGGACCTGAAGATGTCCGTGTGGCTTTGGAAGAAGGAGGGTTCAAAAAGCTCAGGGGGGTTGTATGTTAAAATACATTTATCAGGTGAAACAAGAGAGTCCACTAGCTGACCACACCCCCTGGAAAAGCTTAAAGGATGTTCCCTTTATGGGGACACTGGAGAACGCACATCTGAGGGCTCCCTGGTCTCTCTAAGAAGTGTGGTGAGATGGCTTCTTCCTAGAGTTGGAAGTAGGAGACACTAGAGATGTGGCCTCTTCACTGTCAAGGGGGAGGCATTTCCTAGCAGAAGTGAGGGAGCTCTAATCAATTCAATGGGCAATGAGGGCAGAGGGTCAACCAGGTCAGGTATCTATGGTGATGACGGATAGATCCTAGCGTTCCAGGGCTGAGATCACTATAACCAGAAAAATTCAAAAACTGATTAAGACTTAAAGGTCACTGTAATGTTTCTAGATCTAACTCAGTTCATGGACACTGACTCCATTGAGTGGTTCCCTTGAAGAAGGAAACTTATAGACTTCTTGAAACATGTTGGATGCAAGATTTAAAATGGCCTCGATCATAGGAGACTCGAAATCCCATTGTAGTCTTTTGTTAGAGTGAAGTCTTCTGGAGGCAGAAAAACATTCTGCTCTTTGTCCATCTGACAGTGAATCAAATGTGTCAGAGACTCATCATTTGATTACTTCCCCAGTCCTCAAGTGCATATTTAGGATGGGTCTCCTTAGGTAATAAAACAACCCTTAACCTGTAGAATAAGAACTATTATTGTAGGAAGTATCAAGTGGAAATCCCTGAAACTGTTTGCTCCATTTTAGCCAAGACATTAAAAGTGGAAGCACTATTAGCACTACCTACCTCCAAGAATTTAAATGAAATAAAGTTTGTGGTCCCTAATATGTCAGCAGTATAGCCCTTGTGGAATTCTAATGAATAGTTTATATTATAATGAACCAATATGAAGTTAACCAAATGGAAGACTCAATCACACTTATAGGGTGAGAAGAGTTCGCTTCACTAGAACAGATAAACCCTTGATATCCAGTTACTGATAGGGTAAATGTGTTTTCTTCAAGACACATAGTGATTCTGTTCTCTGTGATATCATTATCCTCAGTGACCTTGCTCATCCTAACATTCTGCAGAACATCACACATTCAATTGTATTGATAATGCCATGCCAACCAGACCTGGTTAGCAAGAAGTTTTGAATGGCCCCAGTAAAACACAATAACTAGAAGGCAAACCCACAAGTATTCAGGAAACTCCCAATTATCTGAATCATGCCAGAATATCTCTTCTCCCCCTTTCATGGAAATAACAAATCGTTACACCTTGTAGCCCTGCCACTAAAAAGGAGAGGTGTGCGTCTGTGTGCAGAGACATACGGACACACACATACACATACATGAGGAGAGTATAAGCAGTATTGAAGAACAGGCATTACATTGTAACAGTGATTGTTTTGGTCCAATGGAATTATTACCTTTATTTGACAAATATAGTCTGTTTCAGATATGGAAACAGACTTTGGTAGGAGATTATTAAGAGAAGAGGAAAAGATTAAAATATAGGTTGCTCTATCCCCTCAAATATTAAGTATCATAAATTAAAAATCATCTGCTTGCTTGTTTAAAATTTATTACAAAATCTGAATTGTCGACATCCATCACTCCCTCAACTTTTCCCATCCGTACTCCTGCATTTAACCACAGAAATTAGCTCCCTATTTGTAGCTCGGTTTATTCTTCTGAGGAATAAGTTCTTTGGAAAACAGATCATCTCCTGTATGGAACTACCATTCTTGCATATCTAGTCACATTAATTAGGGCAGAATAGCACCTGTCCCTGGACCGATTATAAATTTATATTTCACATTTCATTAAAAATCATTCAATGGGAGTCTATTACAAATTGCTGTATTTTTTAAAGGTTATCTAACTGATCTAAATGACCAAAGCAGTCCTTTGATAACACTGAGAAATTTTATTTGCTAAAACGAGACAGCCAAGCTGGTGAGAATTTTGTCCGAGGTTTTCCAGTACACGAGAGATTGTTTCCAGGACATTAATGAGGTGCAAACTTTTATGTATGGAGAGCATTGTTTTCCCCTTTATCCTGTTCAAGTCCCACTTAGAAAACTCAGCCCCTAACTTCCTCCCTTCAAAAGGGATTGTTGTTGTTGCTTCAATTTTTAGCTAGTTTCCTTTATTTATACTGCTTTTGTCATGCGTCGATAATGTTGACCAACTTCAGATATTTACAGATTTGAAACAGCTGCAAACATAGAATTAGATCTTATCGACTTTGGCCATATGTTTGTGAACAAAACTCTCTTCCCCTCTGCCACCGAAGAGCTAAAAACACTTAGGAATTTGGCAAGTTTACAAACTTCCGTGTGCTTACCCTTCCTAATAGAAGCCTAGGTCTTGGAGAGCTTCTTAAACCCAACACGGGGAAATCCAAGCCATGAACTGTCTGTCCAGAAATCTGTTGGCCAGCTGAGGTGAAGGTTGTGATTGCCCTGCTGGTGGTTTCCTGCACCGCCAGCCCTCCGCCTAATACTCCTGCATCTGAAACAGGGAGGCTCACCTAACTGTAATTTATAACAAAATCGCCCAAGTCACTTCCTACTCATTTCACAGAGGAAGGGGCCTCCTTTGTGAAAGCATAAAGATGATGCCTGAGACCATTCCTCCCAAATCTTGTCTGTTTTATCAGGCTTTTGAAATTTGGGTTTGGTTTTCTGTGGTAGTTGGAAAATCATGGGGCACTTCCCCTTTAATACTGCAAGTGCATAGAGCCTGTTCAGGAGAACAGATCCCACAAGACTCAGCTGTTTGATCAATTCTAGCTTACTAGGAGAACCGACACCTCCCACCAGCAGATAACAACTCTGGTTTTGATTGCTCTGCTGGGGAAAAGTGGGTACTAGCCAATGTGAGTCGTTATCTTGTTGAGATTTTAGTTCTTTTTTTTTTTCCTGCTGAACAAATCATTCCTTTCGCAAAAGCAGGGTAGAGACATTTGATCCTCGGTTACTCCATGAAATCAGGAGCAAATGACACTGCAGGGGTAATGGGAATCAAGGGAAAGATTACAAAAAGAGGCACAGGGAGGCAATTTCAGAACCAAAGAGTTCAATCTAAATTTAAACTAATTAAAATGTTTCTAGGTCAAAAATCTGCAGTAAAATAACCCAGGATAAATGTTTTGGACTATCTAAGCTGAAATGGCTGTTTTCAGTTTTAAAAATGGCATGTGATGTTGACCTGCATAATAAATCTTACAAGAAGATGACACATGTTAAATTTAATAAAATGTTTGTTGCAAAGAACTGGGAAGAAAGGAGTGAAAGAAAAGCCTGGGGAAAATATCTCAGCAAAGCTTAACCGCAGACAACAGAAAAAACAATGTTTCCATCCAATTCCTTGCCTGATTCGGGACGTAGCACCGAGCCACCGCTATTGAAGAGGGTTAATAAGGGTTCATACTTCCATGCAATGCTAATTATTAGTCAGCGGAGATATGAAGTAAACTAAGATTCCAAAACTCATTTTACCTTTAAGCATGAATGCATTCCTATCGTCTTCTCTTTCCTGGGGGTGTGGGCGGGACGGAGGATGGAAAGCAGAGAAAGACGCTAGGTGGAGGCACATCTGAACAAAGCTGAATTTAGCTTATATTTTAATTCACTTGTGTGGGTGTTCTTCCAAGAAGACAGAATCCAAACGAACTCCTGGGAAAAATTCACCCACAATGCAAGCAAAGCGGGTTCTAGAACCCCAAGAGGAGTTCAGCACCTGAACTGCTCATTTCCCCATCAAATTCCCTCATGTGAAAAGGTGGCTCTAGTGCTTTTTGCTTTCTGCGTTTTTCTCCTTTCCTTCGGGATGCCCACGTCAGCCGTTTTTGATTAGATCCTCCACCCGCTTGAGGGCTTGGCTGATGAAGAATTCTTTAAAGGAACACTAGAAGTTTGACGTGCTTTTCTCTGACATTTTCTTTATAAATGATATAATGACACTTGCTTGCATCTTCCCAAGCAATTTCAATACTTATGACAGACAGAGCTCTTGGCAAATTCAGAATGGAATGCAAATTAGGAGGCAAACAGCAAACAAAAATAAATAAGTAAATAAAAGTCTGCTGCAAAGGCGACTCAAGTGGCTAATGCGTTTTTACGCAAAGAGCCCGTGCATCTGAAGTCGCCTGTGAGCGAAAGGACGAAGGGTAGACTACGTCTGATTCTGGTGACGCTGTCGGTGCTCAGAAATGTCCGGTTCCTCTCCAGGCTCCTATTACCTGACCACGTTCTGACCGTGAGAGAAAGAAGTGCGGGCCCCCAGGTGGAGGCAGGCAGAAGCCCACAGGGGACCTCTCCTCCCTGACGTACCGACCCTGGAAGTCCTGGGTTCCAGACAGCAGCCATGTGAGGTTGGGAACAGACCCTTCCACCCTGGCTTGGACCAAAGGACCCATGAGAGCTGGTGGATCCAAGATGGCTTCACACAAATGAGAAATAAATGTGTATGGGTTAAGTCACTGCCATTTTGGGATCAGTATATTATCACAGCATGCCCCGACCCCTCATGACTTATTCAAAACACAAATATAAAATTATGAGATATGCAAATTCAGAAATAAAATGAGTAAACAATTATCCAACAGGCCCTGTTAAAAGTAGATGTGCAAATTAACACATTTTAATTTATTGTTTAACACCTTTTCCGAAAAATCATAATACTCCTATCCAACTAGGTACAGTGAAATAGACGCTCATGCTGCCAAAAATACAAGTGAAATATTTTTGGAAGAAACATTAAATGTATTCATAATTTGATTCAGTATGTAGACTTCTGATAATCAAGACAAAAAAATCAAAAGCTTTATACAAAATATGATTATTTCAATGTTAATTACTGCAGTGAAGGAAAAGGAAACCAAAACAAACAAACAAAAAACAAAACAAAAAGAAAAAGGAAATCATCTTAAATGCGGGGTAATAAAGGATTTAAATAAACTATAATAAAGCAATGTGATTAATATTATTCAGCCTTTGAAATATGTTCACCTTCCCAACTATTCCCCATTTTAAAATCTTAGATGTTCCAGCTTCAAATCTAAGATGATCCCATTTAACCTTTCTTTTTAAAAGGTTTATAGCCCACTTATTTTCAAAAGCAATTTTAAGTGACAGGCAAAAAATCATATTTAAAGCAGGACACTTAAACAGTCATTGGTTGAGTTCAGAAACAATGAATGGGCGAGTACAAAGACTTGTGTGTCTTCCCAGGTCATTGCAAAATTCCTTTTCCTCTGCTAGTGTCCCGTTGTCGTGAGAGGTGACCCCCTCCATGACAGTGTGTTATTACGTGACTTGGCCATATTTGAGTGGACTCTATGTGACTTCCTGATCCAAATTGGGTCAGTCCATTTTCCTCTGCATCCAACTTGGAAATGGGACCTAGAGGATGTCTGTATAGCTGGAATTATCACAAGTAAAGAACAAGAAGGGGATAAAAAAAAAACCTGGGGAAGTAAGGGAATAGAAAAGGAGGTGAGGAGGGGGAGGGGGGGAAGAGAGAGCGAGAGAGAGATTGGGGAAAAGAAGCAGATTCCAGAAGCAGAACCTTGAGACATTCGCAGTATATGTGCTTTGATGGGACCCAACACTATCCCGAATTCTGACTTACGTGATAAAGGCTTTATCTATTTTTTTCAAGCTGACTCAAGCTGTTTTACCTTAATTACAGCAAAGATCGCTAAATGAGGTGGAGGAGGGAGGCAGTAAGCAAGGGGCAGGGCGAGTTGTATGAGAAACAAAGTTCTCATGTGATACTGACTTACTGATTTAACAGGCAACCTTCACAAAAGAGAAAACATAGTAGAAGCCGGTAGTACTTCTCACCTCACACTGGATAACAAGCAGATCAATTTAGTATAACACATATTAAGCCGTAGAATATTTCCTTCTTATGGGACATTGAATAAAATGTATTTTACGTTATAATATATGACTGAAAAGAGCAGAAATAAAGACTTTATGTAAATTAGAATTAAATCTGGAAACACTCCTATTTCCTGTTTTAATTTTCCTTTACTCCTATCCAAGAGAGAATATGTTTCAGGTGAAGTTGACAATTTAAGAGGGGATTTTTTAAAGAGAACAAGAATATGAAAATGCCACTCAACTAAGATTTGCATCGTGGGGTAATTCAAAGCCTTCTTTTTGGAAATCGCAGGCTTTGCAAACAATAATGTTTCCACGGAGAGATGCCTTTGCTCCAAGAGTAGTTGGCACTTGCACACCTTTTAGCTTATTTATTCTAATGCATTATTACATTTTCCTACTTATACAGGGTATTGGAAACTGCTTTCGTTTGTCTTATAAATTTAGACTCTTGTTCCTTTCTAGTTCTTTCAGGCAACCATTGGCTGGTCCTAATCCTTCAATTTTTCTGTCTTGTTTTCCGAGCTATTTGCTCCCCAGTGTGAAGTTCTCTACAAATCATAGTAGATTTGGAATAAACTTGGTGGAATTAAGTCTTTGTGCCTAACAATTTGGTTATGTTTTGAACAAATTATTGAACGTGTCTCTGTATATGCAAATGAAAAATGGGGAGAATGATCAAACTTTTTCATTCACTGTTATGAAGAATGAAATGAGACAACATGTGAACAGCCATGTTCAGAGAGCAATAATGCACGCGTACCAAACTGTGTTGGCTTAATTAGTACCAGCTATTCTCAGGAGTGTGCTATTATCAGGAATCACTAATGTGATCTATTATTAATACGGTATGGATCAATCAAGGACAAAGCTGAAAACAAATGTGGAAATTGGAGAAAGTTCTGAAAAGGGAGTATTTACAGAGATACATGAGGTTAAGGGGGACCCACAGAGATGGCGAAGCACACCGAGACTAACTACAGTATAAATTTGTTCCAGTCCAGGCTTAAAAGAGCAGGATAAGGTAGTGAGTGGGGACAGAAAATTAGAACTGTAGTGCAGGACTAAGTGACTAGCTAAGAACTTTAGAAAAGGAAACCAGTTGCTCTCCAACCACAGCTCAGCAGAGAGATGGCCAAGGGAATTAGTTAGCTGACCTCCCTCTTCTGCCACCTTCTGAACATTTAGCTGTTGCCCCCAGAGCTTGAATCCAACCCGGTGTCAAAAGGCAAAGGAGACTTGTTAGGGAAGACTATAAGAGTCATCCTCTCCATGACAGAGAAGGGTGTGCAATGAAGACAAATGGGTCTCAAGGTGCCCCTCTACCCGATTGGCTCCTTAGCATCCACCCTTGTCATTTTTTCCAGTGAAAAACACATGTCCCCAACAAAGGAGAATGCACAAAATTCATCATGAGTGTTGCCATGGCTGATTTCATTCTGCCATCAAAATGGACCTGTTTTGCAAATATGATCAATTTCTGATAGAGTTTTATAATTGCTGGGCAATAATTAAATCCTTAGACTTACCATCTCTACCTACCCATATATATTAGATATGCATGTGTGAGATGGCTACTACACTGACATTCTTCCCAGCTGTGTGTTTGAGCACTGTATTACTAGAAGAAATGAGGTTTTGAGGTGGTGATTTTTGCTGCTGTGCAAGTAAAAACAGAAGCAATTTAAGGACAAAAATGGTTTCTGATGCTTCCCAAGTTAGACCCTAGGGAACCAACTGTGCTTTTAGTTTAACAGAGCTGTTGAGAAACTCTCAAAGATGCCAGGCTCTAATTTTACATTGGAAAGGTTACATATTTAGTGTTGTCTTTATTTGTAAGCTATTTGCCACCATATGTCTCCACTGTGAAATGATGGATGTGCTACAACAGAGGTTAAAAACTCCTCAAAAGAACTTGTGTGTGTGTGTGTGTGTGTGTGTGTGTGTTTGTGTTCAAAGCTATAACCCCATCCTTATCCTGGTGCCTGGAACTCAGGAGGCCCTCACTAAATAGTTGTTGAAAATAGAGACAGGATAAGCAAGCAAATATGATGAAGGGCAGGATGTATATAACAGAAGTGATCGTGATGGCATCCAAATGAATATTGCATACCCTCAATTCACAGTGTTAGAACACAAATATTTTTATTTGTGAACCAAACAAAATGCATCCATGGACCAAAGCTATAGTTTACAGAAATGTGAGTGCAGCAATGTGACCAACATACTCATGTGGAATGACCGTGGGCAAGCTACGTAATAATTGAGCTTCAGTTCTCTAAACTGTAAAAATGTAAAAAACATAGTATCTATATTACAGCCATACCTCATTTTATTGCCTCTCACTTTGTTGTGCTTCGTAGACATTGTGGGGGTTTTGTTTATTTGTTTTCTTTTCGTTTTGTTGTTGTTTTTTGAACTGAAGGTTTGTGGCAACACTGTGTTAAGCAAGTCTATTGGTGCCACTTTTCCAACAGCATTTGCTGACTTCATGTCTCTGGGTCACATTTCGGTAATTCTTGCAATACTTCAAATTCTTTATTATTATTAAATTTGTTATGATGATCTGTGATCAGTGATCTTTGATGTTACTATTGTAATTATTTGGGGGCACTATGAGCCACTTCTCTGTAAGATGGTGAACTTAATGGACAAATGTGGGTGTTCTGATTGCTCCACCAACTGGCCGTTCTCCTGTCTACCAGCACCCACCCTGACCCCTTCCCTCAGACCTCCCTATTTCCTGAGACACATCAATATTGAAATTCAGCAAGTGAATAACCCTACAATGGCCTCTAAGTATTCAAGTAAAAGGAAGATTCTTATTTTAAGAAATTGTCACAGCCACCCAACCTTAAGCAACCACCACCCTGATCAGTCAGTCATAAGTCATTAACATGCGAGCGAGATCCTCCACCAGCCAAAGGTTATGGTTTGCTGAAGGCTCAGAGGATGGTTAGTATGTTTTAGCAATAAAGTTTATTTTTAATTAAAGTATGTACTGTTTTTAGACATATTTAATAGACTACAGTATAGAATAACCATAACTTTTATATGTACTAGGGAACCAAAAAATCTGTGACTTACTTTGTTGTGAGATTTGCTTTACTGAAGTGGTCTAAAACTAAAGCTTCAATATCTCTGAGTTCTGCCTATAAAGCATTGTTGAAAGGGTTAAATAAGATTTCACATTAGTCCCGGCACACAATTAGTGTTCAATAATAGCAAAACTTCTAATGTTATTACTACTCGTAATAGCCAACATTTACTGGGTATTTGCTCTGTCCCAGTCACTGTTCTAAGTTATTAGACACATCCTAACTTATTTAAATTGAACAAACAGGACGTGGTCCCAGAATAAACACTCAGACCTCTTACCACCATAATAAATAAATAAAATAATTGTTTGGACTAGAACCTCTTCCTCTAAGGCATTCTAGAATGTTCCATTTTCATAAGGATCTTTCTAGCTGGGCTATGGGAACGCTGCTCGTGGATTTTTCCTGAAAATTCCCTTGATTTAGAAAATACATTTAATAGAGACTGTCATTTATGGCAGCAACTTAGGAAAATTCCTTAACCTTCCCTGGCCTCCCAGCCTACCACAAAAATATTTAAATACAACAGGGAAGAAGAGAAAGAAAGGAAGGGAAAAGAAAGGGAAGGAAAAATCAGGTCCTCTGATTAGGGAGAGTCTCCCCAGATAGTAAGGCTAGATGCTGAGAAGCTTCCTTGTCATCTCCCTGGGGCTGACCACTAAGCCAAGCCAGTCCCTTCGTTCTAGAACATGTTGACGGGAAGTTTAGATCTGACATTGTGGTGGCTTTTGTTTTTTCTGATGACAACACTTAAGTATTTGGAGATTTGTGATATGAGACCATTTAAGAACTTAGAACACCATTAGCCAGACGAAGAAGCAAAGACTTTTCCTGGCAGAAATGCGACTGCAAATGATGTTCACTGCCCATCTTCCGCCTCCCTAAGGAGAGGCTGCAGGCAGTTTAGATGGAGGGCTCCAGAAGTCCATCTGGGAGCAAATGACTGTGCTATTTTATGCAAGTGACGAATTGGAGGTCTCAGATGTAAACAGAAATGGAAGATTGATTACGTTTTGAAGGGAATCTTTATCACGGTATGATGATTTTCAGAGCAAAAATGTATATTCGCTGTACATTAGCCTCAGGAATTTTAAATCCATTGTGGCAAAAATATAATTAATTTTTAAAAAATCAAGCTATCTCATGTTTCAAATGTTTCCTTTAACTATAATCCAATTTTCATAAAAACTCTATTATAGAAATAATTTGGAGGTATGTATGTGGATTTTATACATTAATTTAAAAATCAATGAGAAGTCAAGACACTTAACCACAGTTTCTTGACCATACGTGATGTAAAAATACCAGAACCTTCCATAGAACTGCTGGGATGCCTCAAGGAGATAACACCATTTACTGAGCATTTACTACACATGCTCTGTGTCAGGCCCTGTTTTAAGCCCTTAGGATGCGTCCCTGAACCAAGGTCCTCTCAGGTTTTGATGAACTTACACTCTGGTAGGGCTGTGAGGCAATTACAAAGCAACACTCAGGAAATAAGTAAATTATTTAGCATGTTTGAGGGTGAGAAGTGAAGGTTGAGCCACTTAGGAGGTAAGGGGGAATGTTTGGGGGAGGTCCAAGAGGGGACTTCAGTTTTTCATAATGGTAGTCCTCTTTGCAAAGGTGATCTTGGAGCAAAACCAAATTCGGAAGACCAGGGAGTTAGGAATGAAGGTACGGGGAGAAAAGCATTCCAGACGAAGAAATGCTAAGGATCTGAATTGAAAACATGCTCTGGTGGTTGGAGGAACAGCCTGGTGGCCGAGGTATTCGGGGGTAAGGAAGAAAAGAACTGCAGAGAATGGATGGAGGGTCAGATCATGTAGCCCTCAAAGGCCATCAAAGGACTTTGATTTTACTCTGAATGAAATGGAAAACAATCTCAAGGCTTTAGCAAAGACGCAGTTTGAGTTATGGTTGAACGTGATTCTTCTGACTGCTGTGTTAGGAATTAAACTATCATAGAATAGGCATGAGCAGCAGCAGCAAACATAGTAATTCAAGCAAGAAATGTGGGGCTCCACTGTCCAGTGGTAATGTACAGACAGAACTGAAAGGCCAGAGCCTGAAACCCACACTCCGTAAGGACCAGCGCTTGGTTACACTCTCATTTTCAGGAAATGGGTTAATACAATGACATCTCCCACTGGTCGTCTTTCACAGAAAGGTCGATATGGTTTGTGAATAATATGGAGACATTTA